>CM051257.1:74958648-75186148 GCA_027921565.1 Artemia sinica | reverse complement strand
TGTTCCGTTCTTTTTGTCACATATTATAATTCGATTTTGACTCGTGTAATTTTATGGGAGTAAAATTACGCGAGTGCTATATCACCTATAGTACTTAGTAACAAGTCGTTGTCAGTACTGTATATGTCAGTGTCAATTTTGTATTAGTACTGCTCAAGTTTTTTGACGAAGCGATCTTTCCATAAATTTTTGAATTCTTTTGAAATGAGTCAAGATATGGAACAGGGTTTTCAACCATGTATGGTCAATAGGCACAATCGTCTGTAGTGACTCATTAAGCCCAGTGCAAGGCAAAAGTAAAAAAAAAAATAATAAGATAAACACAAAATGCTTTTTATTTAGTTTTATAATTATCCTTAGGGCATTATTGTGTAATGCTATCTGGCATTTAAACCAACGGTCTTTAGATTTTCTTCGCTAAAACGACCTTAGCCACGTTCGTTTTATGCTCTCTTGTCGCAGAACAGAGAATTAATATTCAATTCACAGTTTTATTGACAACACTCGGTTGACAATACTGTCCGCATAAATATCGTCTTTTGCTACATTAAAAATCTAATGTCGTCTTTTTAACCGCGTTCGAGTTAGTATTATAAAATCAGTATCAAATCAACAATTTCCTTGTTAGCATTTGATTTGTGCCTGTCTGTATCAACTGGGAATAACCAAAGATATTTGTTGTAATATTTTCAGCCTTAGTACTAATTGGCATACGTTGAACAACCGTCAGCTTTTATCCTAAGATTAGGTTATATACGGAGTTAATCCCCCCCCCCCCCCCAAAAAAAAAGACCTAACTCTTCTTGAGCTTTCGCTTGTTCTGGATATATCAACCCCTTCATCATTAAATAAGGAAAAAAATAAGAAAGAGAAGAAAGAAAGAAAGAGAAAAAAATCCTGCACTCACACGGCTTCTGGTCCTAACAACCCTTCCTGCCAACGATTCATTCCTTTTACCAACACAACCAAAACCCCTGCTTCCATCCAGCAAAAAAGAGGTTGTTCAGTAAAAATTTAGTTAATTAATTCATTCTAATCTCCTTACTATTCCTTGACACAGACGAAATAAAGTTTCTTTTTCTAAAAATTTCCTTAATTCACTATTCTTTTCTAATTTTTTGTTTGAATTTACAGTCTTTATGTAAAGAAGGATAATAAAGGACGTATTTCTTCTGTTGTCATAAGACGACAAAAATTCGATACTACGTCCGCATTTTAAAAATAAAACGCTCGTCGTGCCAACAGAGAATCAAACAACGGCAAATCCCTTGTTGAGTACAATTAGAGGCTAATAGACATAGAGGCATAGACATAATAGACATAGAGGCTAATTCAAACGTGGCTTTTCTTTGTCGACAGAAACGATGAATTGAACACCATATCTGGAAAATTTCGACATTGATGTTAACAGAGAAAGCCGGAATCGAATGAAGCTATGCTGAAAAAAAAGTAATAGTAACGTACTATTGTAGATGTTTGAGGTTCGTCTTTGAGTTATCCCAAGACAGGTCCTCAGAAGAGGTTATCATAGGTCTCAACAAAATCTGGAGCTGTTGCCTCCACAACTGAACAATATAGGAAAGCGGATAGAGGGGAATTGTTGGCGCTTTAAAATGGTGTAATACAAAAAACAAGAAAGAAGACTAGCAGTTCTGACAGTGTTGCATTACCGAGTAGAACTATAAAAACTCAACAGGCATTAATTAGGCTTTATTGTATTGTATCGGATTAACGATACTTCCTGACTGCTAAGGTCCTTGCGTCTTGTCTCAATTAATTGTAGTTTGATTTTATTCTATATATATATATATATATATATATATATATATATATATATATATATATATTATATATATATATATATATATATATATATATATATATATATATATATATATATATATATATATATATATATATATATATATATATTTTACATGTAGTTTCAATTTGAAAAATTGATTTAATTTAAATAGAGTTTTTAGGTAATGACAAAAACATTAGATTTAGCAATTTCCTTTAAAATGGGCGAGAAAACAGCTGTCTATGATGTTTTAGTGCCCTGCTAGCAGCGGAGAAAAAAAGGAGGCATATAAGTGCTTCCCATGCAAAAAAAAGTGATTTTCCTTCGTGTTCAAGCCAGGGTACTGTAAGTGTCACGTTTTCAGCGTTTACAGCCATGGCCATGTCATTGGTGCACCTTTCTTTCGATCCAATTAGTTTCAAAATAGTTTATTTTGGTTTACTATTGGCCGAGGTTCCTTCTTTACTAAGTTGCAGCTACCGCTGCAACCACGATGAAACACCAAGGATAAGCGTTAGGGCTTTTCAGATCGGTAGTCTTGGAATAATCGAACGCAATATATAATTCTAGCTTAAACACACCTCATCTAACGATTTACAATGAAGCTGTCTGATTGGCTAAATTCGAAAAAGTTCAAATAAATTGAACATCAGTGCTGGCTCTAGACTAAACGGCACTTTCCTTTTTAGGCCGTCATTTTAAATGTTTTATTTAATTTAGGGTTGTTTTCTTAAAAAAAAGCATGTATTTTCATTGTAATCTTTCTTTTTTTTACTTGCAGTTTAATTTCGACAATGTCTCAGTTTTGCTTTTTCAGAAAACGGCAACATAGCTTCAGAGCTAATATCTGAAATGATTTATTTCTAATTACGTATTAATTAATATGAGTAACATAGGACAATAGAATGATTTTATTGGGCTGAATATCTTCTGTAAATAGGAAAATTTTCTTTAACTGGCAAATAGAAAGAAAGGCGCAATAAGCAGTGCTTCCAATTTTTCAGAAATCTGTTTGGTTTTCACTATCTATTTGTACTACATTACCTCAAAACTTTAGAATTGAAGAAAGATCAGAATAAAAAGGTTGAGAAATGAACTTGAAAAGCCAAATAAACCTCACAAGTAGAAACCTTAGCCGAACCAAGTGATTGCTTTGCTGAAATTTGCTATCTTATGTCGCGGGGACGTGTGTTTGACTCCTGATGTCATCAAACCTTTCGAGTGTTGCGAGGGTCAGTAGTGTGACTGAAAACTCAACTGTCGTAGCTATGGAGAGCTTACGGTTACATAAATTCCCACGTAACCTCTGAATTTCAAATAAGAGGTGATTGGAAACCACCTCGTCCTGTAGCAAGAACGCATATAGCACAAGTAAGCTAGCATAAGTAGGGACGCCAATATTAAATTTCAGTATCGGTAAGAACCAAAAAAGCTTAGAAGGGGTAAAAAAAAAACAAACAATTATTAAGTGGAAACAATGTACAGTTATTAACGTTATTGACCATTTTTCCCTTTATAATCCAATATTTTTTGCGTATAGTCACTGATTCCTTGATGGTATGAGTTTAAGCATCTTGTTTTGGTGAGGCAAAGCCAGCTCCCCTTTTCTTTGATTGCTCCTTTTCTATTGCTCCATCTTCTTTGTACTGATACCTCACTTCCAGTAGTTATTTTCATTTTAATCTTTTGACTGCATCTTTTTTTTTTGATTTTAAGCATTTTATCAGTTTATTCTATGTTATCAAGTCCTCTTTTTTTACATATTTCATATCTTTTGAAATTGATTCTTTGTTCAGAGTCCTACCTATAGGAATCATTTTTGAAATACTGCTTTAGCTAGAAAAGATAACGTCAAAAACTCGGGATTTTTTACGCCTTATACGTGGGCGAATTTGATGCCCCTTATACGTGGGCGAATTTGATGCGCCTTTTACGTGGGCGAATTTGATGTGGCCACATTCTTTCATGTGGTAGTTAAGGTTAAACTTATTGAAATCGAAATGAATACGTCATTTCTGACGTCGAGGGGCTCATCAAAGACGTTATTTTAACAAAAGTCTTGCAGTTTACTATGAAGCAAAGTTTAAAATATATTTTAATCTTAACTGTCTAGAATATTTCTGGGGATGGGAGGGGGCTCCTTCAAATCAATTTTGGGGGTTACTTCGTCTCTTTGGGCAATTAGCTCGTCTATTGGGTATTAAGATAAAGCCACAAGCCCAGAACTGGATAAGAACAAAAACAATGTTTTACTATGCTGTATTTTTATGCAAATAACATACATTGAGAAACAGGTTCATGCAAAGAACGATATTCTGGAGTATCACATTAGCATCACAGTGTAAGAGGGAGAAGTAGGCTGTGATGTGCAAACGAAGACAACGTACTAAGGCACATTCAGAATCACAAATGCACAACTTCTTATTGGTGCAAATAACCACATTCTGCAGTATCACATGAACATCACAGGTTTAGAAACAGAGGAAGACTACAATGTGTAAACAAAGATAGCGTACAGAACGTACAAGCGCACATCGTAGAAATTTACTATCAACGTATAGAACAAACACATTCTAATGCCTATAAAAGTAAGAATATCGCTAAAACTAATTTTTTTGAAGTTTTAAAATTTGATTGTAGGACACGACATAAATAAAAAAAACTAGGCAAGGCTTAACGAGCATTACCGATAATTATTTGCTAAAACTTTAACGAGTACGGGAGATAAGAGAATGTAAAACTAAATACGAATTTTGCTTTTTTGCTGCTGCAATGATCAAGATCGATTAACAATAATGCATATAAATTGAACTGTTGGGCAAAAGAAAAGCCTTAATCCCTATGAACTGCGCCGCAAAAATCACAATACTTTCTCCAAGACATAAACAACAGATGATTCCAAATGGAAAGAAGAATATTGCCAAGAGAAGGGTGCAGCAGCTGTAGTGAGTTGTGATCACCAAATGCCGACAAACTCCGTTTGAAGCATCGTTATTAATCACAATCACATATATCTCAGCCTTTTGCTTTTGCTGTGGCTGTTGTATCTTCTGAATTGGCTCCATTGGAATTGCTTGCGGCTGGGAAGTATTAAGCAAATCAGTTGTTCTTGGAGGCATTGGAGACAGATATGTTTCTGCCGAGCCTGGCTTTAAATTTTGCAATGGGTAGTTTCGCTTTTGAATGTTTCTCTCTACATATGGAGAAATTTTGCAATGTTGCTACTGAAGAACCTTTATGACAGTAATACGCTAGAGGTGTATCTCTGTGTCCAATCTTGTTCCAGTTAGTCAATATCCCAATGCGTCTTCGTAATTATTCATCATGATTCCTTGTTCCTTTCGCTGCCTTCACATTAAATTGGTTTCCCATGGGTCGCTTTCTGTATTATACTTCATAAAACTATCTATGTAGTATTTGATAATGTCAAATTTTTTATATTATTGAAATAAAAACAAAGATCGATTTTGAAAATAATATTATTCCACTAAAAATAATTTTGTTTGACATAAAAATTGAGTTTTTCACAATGACATTTCGGCTTTAACGAAAAAAAGACTGAATCTGAGATTACTGGGCAAATGAATAAAAACCTGGTTCAAATTTTTAGTATGAAAAATGATAAAATTTATTGAAGTCTACAGGAGTATATGACTTTTTTCGTTATTTATGGTTAAGTGCAACATTCATATTTCCTTTAGAAGGGAAAAATTGTTACTATTATCAGATATACTTCTTGAAAAGAATCTAAAGCTATGCTACCATTCGATTTTTAATTTATTCAGTTTTCGAAAATTATTAAGTGTATAAACTTTGTTTATATGTTTATTTTTTATAATTTAATAATGACTTCAAGAGGATCAAGCAGCAACACAAGCAAAGCGATCCTAAAACTCTTAGAAGATTATCATACTTTGAAACTACACTCGTCATAGATTAATGAACATAAAGGATATGCCAGTATTGCCAGTTGTAAAATCCAAGTAAGCCTAACAAACACTACGCAGATGCATTCGTAGAAACTAATATCATCATAAGACCTTTATAGGATTAAATTCGTTGGTGGCCAATCATTGTTATTCACAGATTGTTATAGGAACTGCCATGGATTTATTACCTGAATAGATGCCAGATAATGTAGAAAAAAAAAATCAAAACGCGATCAGGTAAACAAACACCACAAATAATGACAACAATGGTAACAATCCATTAGTTTAGATGGTTTTGACTGTTTACTTTTACTAAGGCCGTCTTTACTGGGGGCAAAGAAAAAGCAAAAGGAGCTGAAAATAAGCTATGAAGGAGCTGAAGCGTATACTTTGTTTTTGGCTTATCATAAATTAAAAAGCTGTAAAATCTGCCAGACGATAGGCATAAAATGGAAAAAAAAACGCAGCGTATAATCTTCTGTGAAGACCAGAGAAAGTATATTTTATCCCCTTCTTTCAACATAAAAATCGAAATCTCCTTGCTCCTCCAACCATCCCAAAGCAACTTTCCCTAAATGTTCAACCTTATCCCCAGCTGCGAGACAAAACCCGGTATAGCTACCGAAACTACGCTTAAATTTCGTCACCATTCAAATGAAACCTGCTGTATGCATAATAAAAAGTACTCTCTTGGCTTCAGGATTCAGGTACTCGCTGTGCAATGTCAGGCAAATATTTTCAGAGCTGAAGATTAGTGATTGGGTGGGAGTTAGGGACACTTACAAATTATATGAAGTGAGATACGTCAGTGGAGCTGCCACATCCTTATGTTCATTAATGTATGCTTTAACAATAATTCTATACTAATCAGTACTAACCACTGGAAGTTTATCAGTGTGCAGTACATCGTTTAAATTCAATTTCATAAATAAGATAATTAACACTCTAAATTAATATAATAAAATCCTAATTAAGGGCTAATGATCCATTGATTATTTTTGAATGGTCATCATCGGAGAGCGAAGATGAGACCCAGGTGCAGGGTTCAAGTTAAAAGGGATCTTTCGTTGCCTTAGCTCTGAAAAGAAAACACAGTATAAAACTACCAAACTACATTTTAGTTTATTATTAACTATATTAATTAACTATATTAACTATATTTTATTTAGTTTATATTAGTCTAGCCATCAATTAAGGGTACCATTCAACTTTTTTTTTGTAAGTCTCGCTTTCTCATTGGCATCTTTTCAATTATTGTCTAAACAGATTAAATGTTAAACTGTTAAGCATAAAGTTGTAACTAATAACCAGGAAAAAAAAATCTGAGCCACATTTGAGTTAGCATTACAATTTGCTTTGGATTAGCATTTAAGAGACTGTTGACATCATGCCAATATTTTGCTCTTTAGCGTTGGATTTGTGCCTTTTTATGTCAACGTTGAATGGAAAATCGAACGTTTTTCTGGCAGTAATTTCAAAAATAATGCTCTGATTAAATACATGTCAGCTTCGCTTCAGCCAATTAATTGATTCTAACGCTCTTTACCATTTTTGAACACCAACAATCATTAAAAAACAAAATATGATCAATTCGCTTTTAGATTTTGAATTTGCCGCTTGAATTTACAATTTCCATGTCAATGTGAAAAACAACAGACCTTTTTTTGTTTTTTTCGTCAAAAGACGGCAGAATGTCAACATTTTGCGAATCAAACGCCCGCCGTGACGACAGAAAATCAAATGAAACGGTTTAAATTCCTTGTTGTATCGACAGAGATGCTAATTCAAAGACGCGACGTCCAAGCCCCAGGATTCCAACACTTGTCCACAAACAAGCCAAAATTTACAAATAAAGTGTGTTTTTTTCCAGATTTTAACGTCTCACCTATACTGCAAAAGCAGAAAATTTGAAATGGTTAGAAAGGGGTTTGAAAAGCTTGTATCACCACTAATGTGTTCCACACTGTTGCCTAATAACACTATCTATATATTTTACCAAATTATTCTTTCAGATAGTGAAACTGCTGCTCTAAGCTCCAATCTTTCTAATTTCACGAAATTATGCCTTAATTATTGAATCTTTGGAATCTATCTTCATTCTGAGGAATGAACTGATATGAACTGAATGTACTGTGGGGTGACAGCTCCCTTCTTATCGCAGCAAAAATACTTTCAGTGCAGTATGGAAGATTACATTCATAAACTTACCCATAAATAGAAGGAGAGGCATCCTTGCAAAAAAATAACCCCCTTGAAAGGTGCAAAGACAGGGACCCTAAAATTTATTTTCGATAATTCGGTCCCTCCCCATCTTATAGAGAAATTTCAAAGGGTGCAGTTTTTCAGGGATGGGATTATCATTCTCGAAATAGAATGATATACGGATATTATAATTGAATTAATAAAACGGCGACCAATGTATAAAAAAGGGAGTTTTAGCTTCTCTCCTATTTAAGGTCGCTTTGGATCAAAAAGTTCGCTAGTAGCAATCTGTAAGTAAAGAGCGACTATTGACAATAAAACCTAAAGTTGATTACGCATCTGTAGAATCTACCATTTATGCTGATTCTAAATATATCAACGATCATTAATTTAGAATTCGTTTTTAAGATTTACTAGCATATAGATTTCAGTTGATTTTAGTAAAAGGGGTTGAGCAGCCCAAACTAGGGGTATGATGTCACATGAAAATGCTACAATGACATTCAACAGTATGAGAGCCCTAAAGCCACTATCTACCAAAGCCACCTTTTTCAAATAAGGATGGTGACGAAAGCGTGTTTTTTTCCTCTCGGATGTCTGGATCGAACTTGTAATTTATTAAAAAAGAGCCTATTAGAGCGAAATTTTGTTAATCTAACAATTTACTCATAATTGATTCATACCCATCATTAATCTGCCCGTTAATTTGTTAATCTAATAGTCTACCAATTTAATAATCTACTCATGAAACAAAGAGATGCCAACACGGCGTAATAGCAAAGTAAACACTCCTGTCATTCTAAAGCGACAATTTTAGGGTAATATCTTGAATTTTCGTATTTTCTTGTATATTGACTTGATTATAACAATATAATTTTCTAGGCTGTTTATATGTTTTCCACACCACTTGCAACCCTGCGATTTCGGGTATGAATATGCAACAAAAGGTAAAATATTTCGGTGCTTCTCAGCGAAATATTATCTTGTTTTCATTTTTGTTTCAATCAATCAATTTGCCAATACTAAAAAAAATAATATTTTAAAATCCCTCCTAATGGGTATTTATCCCAAAAAGCTTAGCTTGTTGTCATTTATTTTTTTCAATTTAAATTTAAACTTCAAGAAGTAGATAAAATTACTTTAATAGCAAAAATGCAATTGTTTCTTTGAGTTTGTCACATAACAGAATGTAAAAGAAAATTCAGTTTTGGGGCGATAGCTGCAGCAAAAACCATCTGGGAAATATCCCAACATTTACCTGCAAAATATTATTTTTGCTGATTTGTTTTTCTCTGCTTTTCGAAAATATCGACGAAGACCACACTGCCTTTCCATAACAAACAACAAAAGCACGAAGAACAACAGGAAATCTTTTTGCAAGACAGTGGAGATAATTTGAATGAATATTTTGGGCCCTATGTTCAAGGGCCGTCCTCAGCGAGACAAAAATATATAAAAGAAAAAAGACTCACAACAACATGCGACCAATAAAACCAAAAATTTTTTAAAAAAAGATGATATAGTCAAAGCTCTAAATTCTAATATTTCCACTGTTTCATTTGATTCTGCATTAGGGAGCCATATTTTTGAAAATCCTAGCCACAATATACTTTTTGATGAATCCGCCTTTATTAGCAATGACCTAGGCATAAAGCAGGTAGTCCGAGAATCAATTGAAATCAGACTTAAGATTAATAATAATATTTCCTTAAATAGGGACTTGGGGGAATATACACTAAATGCTCTATACACAAATTTAATTAAAAATGATCTTACAAAATATTAAAAAAAAACAATAGACATTAACACAGAACCAGTCACAAAAAGACCTTTGAGGTTAGCTGCCAAAAAGGCTGGATTAGCAATAAGAACGTGTTTTTAAATTATTTTTCTTTCATCTCATTGAATCACCTTGTTTTAACTTAATTTTTATCAGTCCTGGTTGAATTTCGCTGAAGTAAGGATGCTAGGACTGTTTTGAAATTTTTTTAATTTTTGGTTTTATTGGTCGCATGTTGTTGTGAGTCTTTTTTCTTTTATATATTTTTGTCTCGCTGAGGACAGCCCTTGGACATAGGGCCGAAATATTCATTCAAATTATCTCCACTGTCTTGCAAAAAGATTTCCCTGTTGTTCTTCGTGCTTTGTTGTTTGTCTCTGCTTTTCTCAAAATTGCGTTTTGTATAGGTCTTTATCATTTTGTTTGAATTTAAACTTAGATAAAACTACATATACTAAAAAGGAGTTTATTGATTTGAGCTTATTGCTTAATAGTATATAAAATAAAAACATATCTCTTCAGTCCTGGAACTATTGCCACAGTAAAAGAAATCAGGGAAATTTCTTTTTTTTTTAGCAAAGTATTGTTTTAGATTTATTTTCTTCTGCTTTTTTAAATATAGGATCTTTATCTAGTTTAATTTAAACGTACAAAAAGTATAAAAAGCATTACACGTTGACATAAGCAGTAACTTAAAACGAGGCGTTAAATGCCTCTCTAAGACCTTAAACTAGTTTACTAGCCTGGGCACAAAATAAAACAATAAAAGGAGACACATTGCTGCTACTAATGCAAAACAGCGGTTTTCCCTGCTTTTCAAGATCCAGCTGACAACGTCCAGTTCAGCAATTTTGACCATGTGGATTTCAATGCATCCTTTGTAATATGATCTGTCGAAATTGAGAAGTTTCAAGTTCTTTTTAAAATTCTTGAGAGCTTATTTTGCAATTAATTTCTACTAATAAGATACACCAGTATAATAGTTATTAGCTCTGAATCACCTTTCCAGGGAAACTATTCCTCAACAGACAGTTCCTCACCAGACAGTTCCTCACCAGACAGCTCTGAATCCCCTTTCAAAGGATCTACTAATAATTTATAGGCTTTAATTTATCTACTAAGTATAATAGTATGATCTGTATAGTAAGTATGATCTGTCGAAATTGAGGAGAAGTTTCAAGTTCTTTTTTAAAATTCTTGAAAGCTTATTTTGCAATTAGTTTCTACTAATAAGATACACCAGTATAATAGTTATTAGCTCTGAATAACCTTTCCAGGAAAACTCTTCCTCACCTGACAGTTCCTCACCACACAGCGGAGTAGTTACAACTACGACTAATAAGATAAACCGGTAAAATAGTTATCAGCTCTGAATCACCTTTCCAGGGAAACTATTCCTCACCAGACAGTTCCTCACCACACAGGGAAGTAGTCGCAACTACGACTAATAATATGAACCAGTATAATAGTTATCAGCTCTGAATTACCTTTCAAGGGAAATTATTCCTCACCAGACAGTTCTTTCAAAAACATACTTTCAAACTTTCAATTACTATGGGAGGTATTTCACTCTTATTACACGCTTCTCATCATAATATGCAAAAAAGTATATCTCTTCAATGTGGGGCCGCATACACGTCAAAAGCTAGGAAAAATTTATTTATTTATCTGTTAATTATAATTTGTATTGTTATATTTATTATTGTTATATTTATTATTATTATCGTATTTATTATTATCATCATTACCCCACTATTTATCTGTGAAAACCTTTTCTTTCATAATATGTTTTTTCAGCTATATTTTTGTTTGTATTGTTTAAAATTATTTTCCATAACAAACTTTCTCATTTTCAATTCAATTTAAAAGCAAAGAATTATATACAACTTGGCCCTACCTTTAATAGCAAGAAGCAATCTGTTTCTTTGAGCTTGTCCTGTTACGCCCAGAGAGTAAAGGTCGCATTCATCTAAAGAGAGAAACATGGCCATCGGTGTTTCAGCAAAAGTCGCTAAAAAGACAAATATGTTATAACAAAAACCTTAACAAGGACTATAATCAATGACTAGATGAGGTAATTGTATTTACAGCTATCAAACCAACAACCAATTCTTGATTAGAATTTGAAGAGCAGTGGATATCTAAATTGGAATTCATCAAAATAACAAAAAAAAGAAGAAACAACAAAAACAGGCGATTTATGTGATCAACTATCAGCAGAGTAAACCGAAAGACAGGTGTAAAAAAGACCAAGCGTTTAGTCTTTTGCGATTCCCGGAGAAAAAAAATTTTGCTTCCTTTCCTCTTAAACAAAATTCAAATTCCCTTTACCACCAAACTCCCCCTCCCAAAGAAAAAGAAAGCGAAAGTTAAACGCCACAATATAGAATTTAGAGGTGGAGATTATCGAGCGGCCGAGATTTACCGATATAGGTAGTTACTAGTTAAGAAGTATACTAGGATTAAATGTGGCAAATTGTAGTCTGTGTTTCTAGGTTTTAGAGAAGTGCTTGATGAGGTCCGTAAGCTTTGGTTAATAAAGAGTTTGTTGCATATAGGCCTTCCAACAAGTTTTGTAGAAATATTAGTTCAAGATTAGTGAAGATTATCGAGCGGCCGAGAGTTACCGACATAGGTAGTTATATAGTTAGGGAGTTATTATAGGTAAGGTCGTCACTAGTTAAGAAGTATACTAGGAGTAAATGTGGCAAATTGTGGTCTGCGTTTCTAGGTTTTAGATGAGTGCTTAATGAGGTCTGATGGCTTTGATTAATAAAGAGTTTGTTGCATATAGGCCTTCCAACAAGTTTTGTAGAAATATTAGTTCAAGATTAGTGAAGATTATCGAGCGCCGAGAGTTACGACATAGGTAGTTATATAGTTAAGGAGTTATTATAGGTAAGGTAGTCACTAGTTAAGAAGTATACTAGGAGTAAATGTGGCAAATTGTGGTCTGCGTTTCTAGGTTTTAGATGAGTGCTTAATGAGGTCTGATGGCTTTGATTAATAAAGAGTTTGTTGCATATAGGCCTTCCAACAAGTTTTGTAGAAATATTAGTTCAAGATTAGTGAAGATTATCGAGCGGCCGAGAGTTACCGACATAGGTAGTTATATAGTTAAGAAGTTATTATAGGTGAGGTAGTCACTAGTTAAGAAGTATACTAGGAGTAAGGGTGGCAAATTATGGTTTGTGTTTTTAGGTTTTAGGGGAGTGTAATGAGAATAGAAGGAATTGATTAAAACAACAACAACAACGACAACTTTATTAAAAGCAATTCGTGCTGGTTTGATGACCGGTTACAATTAAGGCATAAATATGCTTGAAAAACGCAACCAGTACACAATTACTTAATTATAGCCTACAACTAACCAAATCATCACTAAAATAAACACAAATAAAGAACAATAAAAAACAAGAGATAATAATAATAATAATTACTGAATAATAAATATAATTACCGAATAATAAATTAAAAAAGGAAAAAATGATATATTAATACAGAAGAAAGACCAAAACTACTTAAATTGTCCTCTCTCGTCATCCAGCCCCACACTCACTAACCGCCCGCAAGGAGATCGGTTTTTAATTTACAGCACACTTTCCGCTTCCCGAATTGAGTCTGGAAAGATATTCCAGACCATCGGACCCGTGTGCCTTGGCACATGGCTAAAGTGAACCGTTCAGCAAATCTCGTAGCATATCCGTGTTGCAATGAATTAAAACGAAAAAAATATTTAAAACATCAGGCGCAAAACCATTCAAACTTTGAAACACAAAAATACCAATTTGAAAACCTCTAATCTGACCAACATTCAAAATCCTAAGTTCCTAAAAATCGACTCTACTTAAAACTTCTGTATCATACTTACCAATTAACCTCACTGCTTTATTTTGCTGAATCTGAACTCATTTAAAATTACATGTAAAATTACTGGCCCAAAATCATACATCCATAATTTATATACGGCGCAATCAAAGAATGATATAAAAGAACTAAAACTTGAGAAGGTAAAAAATGTTGAAAACGTCTTAAAATCCAAGGCCATGCGCTACCTTACGCGTAACCACATTCAGCGTGTCTTCTCCAGCTGAGGTTCTGAACGAGAATGAACCCTAGGTACCGCCCTTCCTCAACCCACTTTAGTACAGAATCATTTATTGCTATTTCACTGGGAAGATCTGGAGATACACCAGTCCGATTGAAAGAATATAATTACTCTTTGCCACGTTAATGCTAAGTAAGCTAGTGCCTACAAACTCCCTCAACCCTTGCAGAGCTCTGTTTACTTTCTGGGCCAATTCTTCAAAAGTAATCGCTGCCACAACAAGTGCTGTATCGTCGGTAAAAGATGTCATAGACGCACCAGGATTATAGAACCGCATTCTATCGATATACACTAAATACAACAAGGGTCCTAAGACAGAACGCTGAGGGACTCCACATGAAAACAGGAAAAAAACTAGAAAGCTTCTCTCCTAGATTTACCCTCACTGATCTACATTTATATACGAACTAAACCAATCCAAACATCTCTCTTTTACACCCAAATCTCTTAATCTATCTGAAAGTACTGAAATCAACGGTATCAAACGCTTTTTTAAAATCTATAAAAATACTAATACAATATTTACCCTTTTCCAAAGCTAAATTGACATTTTCTAGAAGATGTTGTATAGCATGCGAAGTCAAGATGGCCTTCCAACACGTTTTGTAGAAATATTAGTTCATATTTATTTGTTAGTTAAGACGGTAGTAAGGGTTTGAAAATCTGTCTCTAGAGTTGTGGTATTGCTTTGCTAGGAGTAAAGCAATACCTTCGTGGTTTCCCCATTAAACAGAATATAATTACTCTTTGCCACGTTAATGCTAAGTAAGCTAGTGCCTACAAACTCACTCAACACTTGCAGAGACATTCGTGGTTTCCCCAAGATTGCTTTCACTGTATCTGAATGATTTAAATAATAAGTTTGAGCAAAACCAGGGGAAAGTGGTATAGTTTAATTTGGCGCGTTTTTTGCTCTAAAGGTTGCTGAGGTATTTTGAAGACCAGACTGCCTTTCCATGACGCACAAATAACAGTTCAAATAGATATAAATTGTTTTATTAGACCGTGAAAAGCAATGACAAAAATTCTGGATATTTCGATAACATACGCAGCGACCGTGAGTTTATCTACTGACGACGGTCGATGTGTATGTAATCGAAATATCCCGAATTTTGTCAATGTTTTTCACGGTCTAATAAAAAGATTTATTCCCATTTGAACTGTTATTTGTAAACTACTATTACTACTAACAACTCACCGCAGCAACAAGCTGCCTGAGGCCAACACAGCTACGCACGCTCCTACTCCACCCCAATCTATTCAAAGCCTCCCTTTTTAAAACCCGCCCACGAAGTTCCCATTTACTTTAAATCTTTCTTTATGACGTCCTCCCACCCCAGACGGGGACGACCTGCTTTCCGTTTAGCCCTAGATGGTTGGCCGAAAAGGACAATCTTCGGCAATCTGTCATCCTTCATCCGCACAACGTGCCCTAACCACCTCAACCTTTCTTTCATTAGAGCCCTAGAGAGCGGTATTGAACCACATTTTTCGTATAGCCTATTTTTGAAATACGGTCAGTCAGCCGGGTACCCAGAACAATCCTTAAGCAATTTCTCTGGAAAACATCTAGCAAATCTTCATCCGCTTTTCGGAGCGTCCATGCTTCAGAGCCATATTTGACCACTGTCATCACTGTAGCTTCTAATATTCTAATCTTGGTTTGCAGACTTATCTTCCTATTCTTACAGACTTTTTTTAACTGTGAAAAAACACCCTGAGCCTTGGCTATTCTATATTTAACATCTTCACTGCTCCCACCATCTTTACTAGTAATACTACCAAGGTAAGTGAAAGCTGCCCACCTGATCAATCTTTTCATTACCCAACGTCACCTTTTCATCTTCACTTATTCCTAGCCTTAGTGACTTAGTCTTCCTAACATTAATTTTCAAACCAATTCTAGCACCCTGAACTTGCAAAACCTCTAAAACTTCATTCATTTTGCTCACACTTTCATCTAGGATGCTTAAATCATCAGCATAATCCAAGTCCAGTAGACTTTTCCTCCCCATTTGATTCTGTGGTCTCCCATTGCCTTTCCTGTGCTCCTTAAAGCAAAGTCCATCAAAATAATCCATAAAAAGGGAGATAGAACACAACCCTGCTTAACTCCTGATTTAATACAAAACCAGCTGCTAACCTCATTTCCTACCTTAACTGCAGCAGTGTTATTCTCGTACATAGCACTAATCACTTTAATGTATTTGTCTGGTATACCATACAAGGATAAAACCTTTACTAAAGCTCTTCTATCAACAGAATCGAACGCTTGCTCATAATCTATAAAACTAAGGACCAAAGGTGTTTGAAAACTCAGGCACTTCTCAATTATTAGCCTAAGAGTGAAAATTTGGTCGACACATCCTCTACCTTTTCTAAAACCGCACTGCTCTTCTCTTAAAACTTTGTCTACAGCATCTCTCAGTCTAAAAAGTATCATATTACTAAGTAATTTACTACCTACAGAGACCAGACTATATGCCTCGATAATTACCACACTCACTGTTTATCACCTTTCTTATAAAGTGGCTTAATTAAGGTTTTCCTAAAATCGTTAGGTACTTCCCCTTTTTCAAAAATCATATTCATAATCTCCAGTAACTTATTTCTAACCTCAGAGCCACCATATTTAAGAAACTCATTTACCACCCTATCAGCACCTGGAGCCTTATTATTCTTTAATCCTTTTAGTACTGTTGCTAATTCCTCCTCACAAAACAAATCTTCCTTCACATCCAAGGTATCACAAACTTTTTCATTTTCCTCTATATTTTTTCCTGCAACTCTATCTCGGTTAAAGCAAATTCTCAAAATGTTCGGCCCATTCTCGCTTTAGCTTTTTTCCTTATCGCTAATTGTGACCCCCATTCCTATCTTTAACTGGGCCAAGTCCGGATTGACTACTCCCTCTCAATTTGTTAACGTGCCAGTACAATATTTTACTATTATGCCGTCTAGCTGCATCTTCCAGATCCTCGGCAATTTTATCCATGGCCTCCACTTCACACCTCCTTAGTTCATATTTCAGTGCTTTCTCCACTTTCTTTACATTTCTTTTGTTTTCAAACGATCTATCACTCAGATAATTCTTGTACAAGTCCTTTCTCCTTTCTATTAAACATAAAGCTTTTTCACTAGTATTCTTAGCTGCAGTTCTAGCTTTCTTCCCTAATACACCTTCAGCAACTTCACAAATTATTTTTCTAAAATTATTCCAACCATCTTCCACATTATCAAATTTTAAACTCTTCAAGTTTAGTATTCAACTGTTCCTGGAAAGTTTCTCTCAAATTCTCATCCTGGAGTCTACCAACATCATAACTTCCCGGGAGGTAGTTACCCTTCCGATATTTCAGCTTTAAATTAACCCTTGACACTACTAGATGGTGATCTTTACTTTTAACATCAATAACAGAACTCCTATATACCCTAGTATCTTGTATTGATCCTGCCAGTCTTCGGTTTACTATAGCATAATCAATAAGGTTTGCTGTCTTACCATCTCGTGAATACCATGTTAGCTTATGAGCCATTTTATGACCAAACACCGTATTGGTTATAACTAGATTGTTATACCTACAAAATTGCAAAAGTCTGTATCCATTACTGTTTTCTTTTCCTACACCAAATTTACCTAGGCTGGGATACCATCTATCCCTATTTCTACCAACCTGGGCATTAAAATCTCCCAGTAATAACATCATATTTCTACCTGGGACCCTGTCTATTTGCTCCTGTAACTGTAAGTAAAATTCATCTGAGTCACTAGTATCTCCGTCAGTCGGTTCTACAGGGGCGTTTTACTACTATAACTGATACCCTGAACTTTCTAGTCATAAAATGAGCAATTAGTATTCTATTATTAATACCTTCCCAGCCTAAACAAGACTTAGCAGCTTCCTTATTCATCATGAGCCTTACTCCCTGTCTATGTACCCCATCCTTCCTGCCTGAGTAAACAAATTCTATATCACCTAATTTCATGCTTCCTACCCCTGGGATATGAGTTTCTGAAATTTCTAATAAATCCAGTTCGAATCGTCTGAATTCGTCAGTCAAAATGTCGATACGAGGGTCATTTTTTAACGTCGTAACATTTCAAGTTCCAATTTTCATGTTCTTTAAATCATTGAAATTATTTTCGCCTCAGGAAAAGCAATGATCCCGGATACCAGTGCAGGACGGGGATCACATATCTACACCGAAGTCCTTAAGCCGGCTTAGAAGCGGACAGCAAGAAGTCCCTGGGACCTCCATGAATGGAGGCTTTGTGCAATCCTGGGCCCATCTTGGTCACAACATGGTTTTCAGCGCTTGGCGATGCTCTTCTATCAACAAGAGTCGAAATCCTGCACAGACAGTCTCAAGCCTATTACCTCCGACTCATTATATATTCATGCCTACAAATATTATGCTACTACGGGGAGGCAACCCATAATAGAATTAGCTAGGAAGAGGTTTTTCAGCCCAAAGACGCCCATCAAAACATACTAAGCCCAGTAAAATTGTCCATTAGTCAGAATCCCGTGCGAATGCTGTGTCGTTTACTAGGCTATAATTTCCTTGAGGGGCGCCACTCCTAAAGTGGGAATAGAGTTGACCGCAAGGTCCCCAGTCTTGCAGGTACCCCGAAAAGGTCGAGGCAGCCCTTTGCAGAGGCCGTTGTCCATAGATCTGGATCTTACGCCCTGCCGCAGATGTCCTCCAATAGAGGATCCTCCCGCGATGGTGTTCTGCATCACCATGCAATTTAACCCTTTACTGGGAGAAGGTTTGCAACTCATGGAACTTGTGGAAAAACCAGTGGGTTGTCTTTATACTGTCTTGTTGGCTGACTCAGCAAACAACCTACAGAAGCTTTTGGACATTCTAGAGTGATATCTACGAGAGAAAATGTTAGTACTTAATGATAGCAAATCAACGGTTTTGGTTTCTGTGGGGGAGCGAGAAGGGGGGAAAAGAGGACTATAGGTTTGAAATGGAAAATGTACCCGTTGTGGATGAGTTTATTTGATTGGGATTAAGGTTAATAAAGGAGGGTAAGTGGGGTAAGCATTTAGAATTAGTTGAAAAAGGGGAATAGAGTGGTAAGGATGGTTCTAAGTAGTCCCTTCAGGTCATTAGGTCTTGGAGATATTAAATAAAAAAAAAACAAGTTTTTTTCAACTGAAAGTACGGAGTAAACATCAAAACTTAAAACGAATACAAATTGCGCATATGAAGGGTGATGCCCCCTCCTCAATACATCGTTCTTTACGGTAAAGCACGACTTTTTGTCCCAATTCTTTAAGAACGACTCCTGAAACTCAAGGGCTTTTTAGTTATAATAATAGCTTTTTTAAAAGTTCTAAAAAAAAACTTTAGCGTAAAGAGCGATGTATTGAG
Organism: Artemia sinica; assembly: GCA_027921565.1. NCBI lineage: Eukaryota > Metazoa > Arthropoda > Branchiopoda > Anostraca > Artemiidae > Artemia > Artemia sinica. The sequence goes on along the minus strand of CM051257.1, from coordinate 75,166,937 downwards.
GTAATTGAGTAATTGAGTATGGAACAGATATTTGGGGGTTTGATAAGGGTGTTACATTAGAAAAATTACAATTAAAGCATTATAAAAGGATGCAAAGTTTAAGTGAGAGGTTTAACAGCTTAGTTATTAAAGGTGATTTAGGAATTTTGTCGTTAAGAAGTAGGAGGCTAGTAAAAATGGTGAAGTATTGGGAAAGAGGTGTAAGCATGGAAATGCATAGAGGTTAGTGAGGGAAGCACTACTGAAATCTCTGTTAGACAGAAGAAGGTGTTCGTGGGCGGGCAGATTAAGGCAATTTTGCATTCGTGTGGAATGTCGGGTGTTCCGAATAGAGGGTAGGGTAGAGGTAGGCAAGTGGGAGAGGTGTCCAAACAGGTATATTCTGTTTTAGTCGATCAGGAAATTCAGAAGTGGTAGTTGGCCGACGTGTGGAGAGTGAGAGGAAAATTAATTGCATTTTCTGGAGTAGTGTGAAGGGTTAATGGTTTGGAGAAAGGAAATTTTCAGAGTAGATAAGAGGGAAGAGCCTTGGGTGAAAAAACTGTTACGAAATGGGTGTTTTATTAGTATTGAGAATCTGGCGCGGTTTATTCGTGTGGGTATAACTCATCGTGAGGATGTTATATGATGACTTTGTTTGATTGTTTGTATTACTGTTTTTGAATGGTATTCTGTGCTTTATTCGTTTTGATCAAAATTTTAAATATAATCCTTTATTTGTTTTGTATGGTGTTATTTTCTTGTTGCCATGACCTTCAGTGTTATTTTTGTGTGTAAATATTCTACTGCTACTACTATAGATAAGACACAAAAAAGCTCTCCCTGAAATTTGGGAGAAAATCAACATTGGAAGAGAAACTGACGCAGAATAGTCGAACATTCATGTATATTGAACGATAACGTCGTTCTTGCTGAGTGGTTGGCGTGCTAGACTTCTCTTTTTGTCCTTCGGGATAAGTGTTCGAGCTCTGGTTCTGCTGGTATTTTGTTTGGTCAGTGGTGTAACTTTGTAAGCTTAACCAGGGTCCACCCTGTTCCAAATGAGAAATATGACCCTAGAGACCTGGAGAAATCCGATGAAGTCTAATAGGAAGGGTATGTGAAAGCACAGGATGGCTGGCCCCCATCCCCCTTTGATTTTCCTGGTTGAAGAACTGGGATCAGCACCGCCGGTAGGGACAGTAAAGTTCAGTGCTTTTACATTTGTTTCCTTTTTCTCCAAACTTCTTGTCGAAATTGTTCTCTAGACGTTTCAAATAGCCACATGAACTGCAGACCAGAAGAAATATTAACAAAGATTAGCAGACAGTACTTCCATGATAAGTTTTTAACATACAACAGAGGACCAGTCTTATGTATGAAGGGTGATAAATTTGCGAAAAACGTGTTTTTATACAAATCAAATGACTGAGGCCCAATCAAAATAGGGCCAAACAAAAGGACGTCGTCAAAAGAGCAGGGGAAAGAACCCATGAGATAAGGTTTAAATTAAATTAGAGATTTATGGGAGGGAGTAGAGAATTGATGCTCTAAACATAGTGGAGTGGAGGAAAAGGTAAGTGAGTTATTATTTGATGAAATATTTACTTGTTTAGCACATAATTTTCAGCCCGATTAAATAGACTTTTCAGCACTGAAAACAGAATATTTGCTCCCATTGAGACATTTCTTGTCATCGGTCAAATTGCAATGTTACTACCGAATTGAAGCTTCACTCCTATTAGAATATAAGCTAAAAGTTTATAGGAATGAGTAAATATAACAACGTAATAGTACAGGCAACGTATATGTATATACGTAAACGTATAGTAGTACGCAAACGTATTAGTACAGGCAAACTAGAGTTTGACCCCAAACAAATTGCAACAGAAATGATTTTTACACCATGTTGTAGAGAAAAAAAGCTGAACAACATATCCAAAGTTGCACATTCTAGGTCGACGCAAAACTAGTTTTTTCGAGTATCGTGTCAGTTTTCTCACTTTCCTAAGAAAAGATTAAGATCCGGTAATTGTTCGTTTTTCTTGAACTTAATTATTATTCCGATGTAAAATTGTTTACGCTTCTCGTCGTCGTGACCCCCATTTTTTTTTTATCAGACCATCTATCGCTGGCTAAATTGTCAGTTTTGAGATCTAATAATTAGTTAGCCTGAATTTGATCGTCGCTGGCTCCATTACCTGATGTGTCAGCCTAAAAAAAGTGATTGCAAGATGTTTATTAAAACATGAAAATATTAGAAAAGGGAAATCATCTATGAAACTAGTTTTCAGTGGCCGACATTTAAAATCCCTCTTAGAATACACTATTATCAAGACACTGACTAGTCTTCACAGCTGGTAAAATTATCGAATCAACTTCATGAACATTTAAAAGACGGAATCAAACTCCGACTAGCATTCACAACTTATTCTTTTGATTCAGATATCTAAGCTTCGACGTTCTCTTCATCGTTATAACTTCCGATTCTTTGAGAGTCAAAAAATGCTGTCCCTTTGCACGTTTTATACGCTGCAGTGCAAGCTAAGCCGTTTTTAAAGCAGCCATATCTCGCTGACCTATATTCCAGTTGACAGAAGCACTTCACGATTCTCAGTGCAGACGAGGGGCTGGTAGGACGTCAGTAGACAATGGATACAAGAAGGCATCTTTATTTTTCCAAACCCAGTCCTCGGATTTAAATTCAGAATCAATATCTCCACTCCATACCTGAACTTGGTAGAAGACCCTATAGCTATGGAATTTAGCTGCATCAGAAGTGGGTGGTAACAGTTTTGGGTAAACGAACGTACTAGCAGTAGTCACCTTCTTTTTTAAAACTTCCCTGCGGAGTTCATTCAGAGTTCCCCCTTTCGATTAGCCATATATCATGAGCAAAGTGTCTTCTCCAGCAACCCTTACTTCCTCCTTCGAAGCTGACTTCAGCGTGAAAACTGCAGCTGATGTACGAAAATCGGTATCTGCCATTAGCTTCTTCAGAGCAAGGCCTTTTCCCACACTGTGGATCCCTGAAGTAGAATCACAGCCTAAGATGGTGTGAGCAAAAAGAACCAGATGGCATGTCTCTTGGCCCAGCTTCTCTTTAAATTTGTGGATACCCATATTCGGGGAGCTTTGTTCGACTTTGGCTCAGGTGCAAAGAATAGTTTCTTGCTTGAGGTCACCATGATAACACAATATAACCAAAAGATCAATATCATCTCCAGTGACGGCAGTGTCGTAATACCAGGAAGAATCAACAGCAGATTGCACAATTGCGACATCTGCATCACCTGGTGCCTGGACTACGACGAAGCCTGTCGATCGGAGATAAACAGCCAACGCAAAGATAAACCTGGCCGTGTTTTTCTTGCAGGACAAGAACTCATCCTTTTTTTCCTTCAGTTGCATATCTGCTGTGAAGAAGATCTCACGGCCGATTATACGACTTCTCTTCGACTGGTCCATATCCTTTATGGTAGCTCCACCGTCGAACACAATAGTGGTAGATGGATACTTTTGGGTCACGTAAGTAGCATAATGGCCAAGGATTTTGGAATGTCGTTCTTTTTGGCCCATGGAAGTCATATATATATATATATATATATATATATAATATATATATATATATATATATATTATATATATATATATATATATATATATATATATATATATATATATATAATATATATATATATATATATATATATATAATATATATATATATATATATATATATATATATATATGATATATATATATATATATATATGTATATATATATATATATATATATATATATATATATATATATATATATATATTATATATATATATATATATATATATATATATATATATAAGTATATACATACATATATATATATATATATATATATATATATTATATATATATATATATATAATATATATATATATATATATATATATATATATATATATATATATATATATATATACATATATATATTATATATATATATATATATATATATATATATATATATTATATATATATATATATATATATATATATCATATATACATATACACATATATATACATATATATATATATATACATATATATATATATATATATATATATATATATATATATTATATATATATATATATATATATATATATACATATATATATACATATATATATATATATATATATATATATATATATATATATATATATATATATATCTATATATATATATATATATATATATATATTATATATATATATATATATATATATAATATAATTATATATATATATATATCAATATATATATATATATATATATATATATATATATATATATTATATGACTTTGTTAATTTAACTTTGTAAGATTCGAAGTAACAAACTTGACTGCTCTTATCAATTGGCACAGCAAACTAGTGAGTAAATATAACAGCGTAAACGTAGTTGTGGTGGCGTAACGTAAATGTAGCAGCGTAAATGAGTAAAGGTAGAAATATCAATATTTTGCTAGTTTTCACCATGAGTTTTGAATGCTTCTATACACAATTTAACTTCGTAGTATTCGAAGTAACAAACTTGACTGCTCTTGTCAATTGTCAGAGTAAACTAGTGAGTAAATATAACAGCGTAAACGTAGTTGTGGTGGCGTAACGTAAATGTAGCAGCGTAAATGAGTAAAGGTAGAAATATCAATATTTTGCTAGTTTTCACCATGAGTTTTTAATGTTTCTACACACAATTTGACTTTGTAAGTAACAAACACGAAAGCTCCTGCCAATCGGCAATAGCAAACTAGGTTAGCCTATGCATCTGTCAACACAAAAGCGCATTTTCTTCTTTTTGTTTTATTAATCATTTGTATTTTTTTTAACAATGAGGCTTGCGTCCAGTTTCAATTCCAAAACGACGAAATGTCAAAATTACATTGTCGTTAACATATTGTCAAATGAATTTGAATAAATGTCAAAACCATCTTTTTTTATTGTTTACTGTGGACAGAAAAATTAATTTTCAAAACTGGTAACCCTCCCGCCCCCCTGGATACGGCCTTGAGCACGTTTATCTTTGAAGAGCGACAAAAATATGGGCTCCACTAAGACGATCTTGATTGCATTGAAACAAATCTATCACATAGGAAGCACACATAACAAGAAAAATCTAGTCAAAGAAATCTCAAAACGTACGCCAATTTAAAATAAAATGTTTTAAATATACTATTTAAAACTTGTATAGGACCGCTACATTCAAAACTAAACATTTAATATAAATAAAGTAAAAATCAGAGCATCCAACGAAATCAATTCCCAAAAATCCATATTGAGGAAAGAATATATACCTGGAACTAAAGATGTCATAATACCAATGGATCCAATTGGACATGGTAGGGGCCAATTAATAGATAGATTTTGAAAAAAAATTTAACATTTTCATTAACAAAGTTGAAATATTACTCCCCCCCCCCTTAGACTTTCAAATATGTTTCAAATCTTCAAAAGTCTCAACAGAAATCCCAGGAAACAAATAAAATAGCCAGCAATATTAAAAGCAGGAATTTAATTTCTTCAAAACTTAGTAGAGGAATAAAATATGCTATGAAGCACAATATGTAGGCTATTTTCAAAAATTTCATTTAATTCACCTTTAATATAAATAAAGTAAAAATCAGAGCATCCAAAGAAATCAATCCCCAATTTCCAATTCTCAGTCGGAATGAATTTTTCAAGAAATGTAGAATTTTAAATATTAAATTAAAATCCAATTTAGGAGTAATAGTTGCTCCGCTAAGGTGAAAATAGCAAGCCTTTCATAAGTTTGTATAAGAGTATTACAAAAATCTGTGTATATGACTTTAAGTGCAACTACTATAAGCCAGTAAGTCAAGAAAAAACCAATTTCTACTCACTTATATACCGTTGAAGGTCAAGTTTCCAGAGTAGACTTGAAACGTCATCGATGTCATCAAAAAAACCCGACGGAAAATTACCACTATCAGCAATGTTGGAATATGTCATTCCTACAGGATATTTATACCTGGATGGAAAAGCCGGACAACTGAGCTTCATTTCCGATCGATTCTGCTGGCTTGTCGATGGTTCCCATATCTTTCCAAGGGATGGCAAAGGAACTTGGGAACTAAAGCTGAATCCCAATCCTGACCAAGAGGGAGTCGGTGTTCTCGCCACATCTGGCACAACCGGGGAACTAAAATGGCACATTGACAATGCACAAAACTGTTTTTATTCACGCTCAAATAATAGCCTTACAAGAAATTTGGAAAGTGTAATTTATAAAATGAGACACTCAAAGTAAGAAGTTGTGCACAGAAGTGCTCTTATAAATATGTTAGGGGATGGTTTCTATTTTTCCAAAGGACGGTACAGGAACTTGGGAACCAAAGCTCAATCCCAATCCTAACCACGAGAGATTTTACACTCTTGGCGCATGAAGTATCACAGGAGAACTAGAAAATGACGTTAGTGACACAGAAGACTGTTTCCATTTATCCTCAAATATTAACTTTGCAAGAAATTCGGAATATATAATTCATTTGAAATACTTAATATGATTTTCGAGTATATATTTGCACGTATAAGCAGCCTCAAATATGGTTGTGGACGCCTCCCATTATTTCTAAGCCCTTAGAAATAATGGGATCAATTGTCATCCCTGGATGACAATTGAAGCTTGGATATTAAGGCTAAATTCCAATCCCTGCCACGAGGGACATCATATAACATATTGTATATATACATCCTCCTATAACTAAGTCACAAAATAGTAAAAAGATATCCCAGGCCACGAGAATAAAGATAGGTTTTCCACTATACATAAGACATATATCATTGCATTTATACGAAACAAATCAATAAAAAACAGGTAGAACATTAAGAGTTTTAGTGGGCTAGTGTAGTTTCCGAGGAAATGGGGGAAACATCTAAAAAAAAATCAAGATATCACTACCTTCCCTTTTTATTTTGTATGCTGCCAAACAGGCCTGTGCCTTTTTTTTATCTAAGGTGGGAGGGGGGGGCAACTACAAAAAAATATATTTTAATGCCTTAATTTATATTAAATCATCAATAAGTACATATTTTACTAAGTTTAATTCTTGAGATTTAGGAGGGGTGTTTCGATTCCTAATCACCCAAGTACAGCCTGGTGGTAAATACTGTGGTCTTAGAACACCAGAAATGACAAGGATGTCTCTCACATAATGTAAATGTACATATTTAAACAGTTCGTGGTAATGAATTGTAAGTAAGAACGACTCGACTCAATAGTAACCAAAACTCTAAAACGGAACTTTGATATCAATAGATGTATGAAAAGAATCGGCTTATTACCCTGATTCCAAATATATAAGATATATTCTTCATCAAGAGATTTGATTAATGTGTAGTTTACTGCTTTTAGCCACTATAACCTATTTTTTTTCCTCTGATAAATAATTCTAAAAGAAAACTGAAAATATGGTAAGCACGTAACTCAGGGATTCATCACTCTCCATTACCTCAATGTCTCGGTCTTATCGTTTTAAAATATATTGAGTTTAAGTATTTGGTTTAATTCCACATAGTCAGTCACAGATCTACTGGTGTGTAGAGGGGGTGGGGGAAGCTATCCTACTGCACTTTTTCTTTGCATTTATACAAATTCTTTAAGTCTAGTTCTCAAATATATATTGCAAAAATGGTTTTTTTTCTGGTTTTAGTTCTTTTTGAACTCCAAACAGAAGTTACGTCCTGAGCCCTCATACGAAGGATCAAGGATTTTTGATTTCTTGTTTAATTGTACCACTGAACACCCCATAAGATACCAGTTTTCTGAATCCTTTTTATGCCTTGAAAAAAAATATCGCCATTGTTTCTTGAATTGTTTCATTATAATCTTTTTGTGAGTTGGAAAGCCTCGCAAGCAACGCTTTTAGTTATTTAATGTGCTATCGTTTGGTATTGTATTTGATTTTCTTGAAAATAATTATTACTACTGTATATATGCAGTCAACTTTTTCAGTTTTATGCAAGGTGTGATGGTGACAGGTTAGGCTGGGTTAGGTTTTTAACCCATTTCTGAGATTTAAAAACTATTTTAACCTAACCTAACTTTTACCGTCAAAGCGCGCATAAGGCTGAAAAAGCTGTTCCGCAAAGCAAATTGAATCCCAGCAGAGAAAAAGGAATTTCGGACATCACCGGTGAATGTCGACATTAACCAGATTTTGGACATTCACAGTGACATAGTTATTCAATAGGTTGAGATGGCTAGGACACGTTCTGCGGATGAAGGATGATTGATTGCTAAAGATTGTCCTTTTCGTCCAACCGAAAACAGGTCGTCTGCCGCTGGACTGGTAGGATATCAAACAGTTCGTGGTGACGAACTGTAAGTAAGAAGCGACCCGGCTTAATGGTAACCGAAACTCTAAAAAACAGAATTTTGATACCAATAGCTACATCAAAAGAATCAAATTTTAATTCTGATTTCAAATATATAAGTTTCATCAAGTTTAATTTTACCTATCAAAAGTTACGCGCCTGAGAAAATTTGGCTGATTTTCGAAAAAAGGGGGAAAGACCCCCTAAAAGCTATAGAACATTAATGAAAATCACACCATCATATTCAGCGTATCAGAGAACCCTACTGTAGAGGTTTCAAGCTCCTATCTACAAAAATGTGGAATTTTCCATTTTTTGCCAGAAGAAAGATCACGGATGCGCGTTTATTTGTTTTTTTGTGGGGTGATCGTATCGACCCAGTGGTCCTAGAATATCGTGGGAGGGCTCATTGGAACGGAAATTAAATGTTCTAGTGCCCTTTTTAAGTGACAAAAAAATGGAGGGCAACTAGGCCCCCTCCCACGCTCATTTTTTTCCCAAAGTCACCTGATCAAAATTTTGAGATAGCCATTTTGTTCAGCATGGTCAAAAATATTATAACTATGTCTTTTAGGATGACTTAATCCCTCGAAGCCCCCAGGGGGAGGGCTGAAAGTTATGAACTTTACCCAATGTTAACATATAGTATTGGTTATTGGGAAGTATACATACGTTTTCAGGGGGAATTTTTTCTGGTAGAGGGGGGTGGGGGTGGGTCGGGGGTTATATGGGAGGATTTTTTCATGAAGGAAGTTTTCATGGGGGAACGGACATTGCTATGAAGGGGGCGCCGGATTTCCCATCATTATTTAAAAAAAAGATCAGAAATTAAACATAAAAAAACAAGTTTTTCAACTGAAAGTAAGGAGCAACATCAAAACTTAAAACGAACCAAAAAATATTAGCTATATGATTGGGTTCACCGTCTAGTCAATGCCTCGCTCTTTAAGCCAAAGATTTTTTAGTACTTTCATAAGAGCTATTTATTCTAATTAACGGCCTTTGTGATTAAGGGGTCATTTTTAAAGAATTGGAACAAAATTCGAACTTTAGCTTAAAGAGCAAGGTATTGACTAGGGGGCAAACCCCCTAATATACGTATTAAAAATATATGAATATAGAAGTTCGTTACGTAAGTTATTTCGTAAGTTACGTATATTTATTACTAATAAAAACGTTCGTAAATAAAATTCAACAAGTTTCGAGAAAGCCATTTAACCAAATAAAAGTAAAATTAATATGCAGATTTCGTTTTAATTATTCATGCACGGTGAGCCAAAATCAAAACCTGCATTAATTAAAAAACGTTCACATATGAAAAAAAAACAAGTTTTTTTTAACTGAAAGTAAGGAACGACGTTAAAACTTAAAACGAACAGAAATTATTTCGTATATGAAAGGGGCTGTCCCCTCCTCAACGCCTCGCTCTTTACGCTAAAGTTTGACTTTCTCACAACTCAATTTTTTTTAAACAACAAAATTTTGTTTTAATTGCAAACTTTTTTTAATTAACTTTAACGAAATTCACACCATCAGATTCACTTTATCATCGAACATTATTAAAGAAGCTTCAAACTCCTATCTGCAAAAATGTGGAATTTTGCATTTTTAATTAACTTTAACGAAAATTACACCATCACATTCAGCTTATCAGAGAACCCTATTAAAGAAGTTTCACGCTCCTATCTGCAAAAAGGTGGAAATTTGCATTTTTTTTGCTCGAAGAAAGATCACGATGCGTGCCCTCCAAAAAATGGAGGGCAACTAGGCCCAAAATTTTGAGATAGCCATTTTGTTCAGCATAGTCGAAAATCTAATAAATATGTCTTAGGATGACTTAATCCCCCACAGTTCCCAGGGGAAGGGCTGCAAGATATGAATTTTGCCCATTGCTTACATATTGTATTGGTTATTGGGAAGTATACAGACATTTTCAGGAAGGATTGTTTTCTGGTGGGGGGGGGCTGGAGGAGGGGGTTACTCGGGAGAATCTTTCCGTGGAGGATGTTTCTTTGGGGTAAGGGACATTTCTATGAAGGGTGCGCCGGATTTCCAAGCATTATTTAAAAAACGATCAGAAATTAAATTGAAAAAAACAAGTTTTTTTCAACTGAAAATAAGAAGCAACATTAGAACATAAAACGAATAGAAATTATTACGTATATGGGGGGGGGGTTCTCCCCCAAGTCAATACCTCGCTCTTTACGCTACAGTTTTTTTTTAGTGCTTTCAAAAAAGCTATCTATTCTAATTAAACGGCCTTTGTGATTCAGGGATTTGTGAATTAGAATTTTTTTAACTTTTAACGTAAAGAGCGTGGTATTGACAAAGGGGAGAACCCCCTCATATACGTAATAACATATACGTAATAAAAAAAACAAGCAATACGGCTCAATAGTAATTGAAACTTTTAAAAACGGAATTTTGATGTCAATAAATGTATCAAAAGAATGGGCTTATAATGCTGATTCTAAATATATAAATTTTATTAAGTTTAGTATTACTCATCAAAGGCTACGAGCCTGAGAAAATTTACCTGATCTTTTAAAGAGGGAGGAAACATCCCCTACAAGTGAAAGAATTTTAATGAAAATCCCACCGTCAGATTCAGCGTATCAGAAAACCCTATTACATAGGTTTCAAGCTAATATCTGCAAAAATCTGCAACTATATCTGCAACGTATTTTTTGCCAGAAGAAAAATATACGAATATAGAAGTTCGTTACGTAAGTTAATTTGTAAATTACGTCAGAACCAAATTTAGAGACAGCCATTTAGCCAAAGAAGAGTAAAATTTTTATGCAAATTTTGTTTACTTATTCAATGACGGTGAGCCAAAATAAAAGCTGCATTAACTAAAAAACGATCAGAAATTAAATAAAAAAAAACAAGTTTTTTAAACTGAAAGTAAAGAGTGACATTAAAACTTAAAACGAACAGAAATTATTCCGTATATGAAAGGGGCTGTCCCCTCCTCAACGCCTCTCTCTTTACGCTAAAGTTTAACTCTGTCTCTCAACTTTATTTTTTAAAACAATAAAAAACTTTAGCGTAAAGAGCGAGGCGTTGAGGAGGGGACAGCCCCTTTCATATACGGAATAATTTCTGTTCGTTTTAAGTTTTAATGTCGCTCCTTACTTTCAGTTTAAAAAACTTTTTTTTTAATTTTCATAAAGAAGGATTTAAGGGAAATGAGAGCTTCGTGGGAGTTTATAAAGAGGGAGGGTTTGAATAGATTGAGATGGAGGAGTGTGCGTAGCTGTGTTGACCTTAGGTGGCTTGGCGCTGCGGTGAGTTGTTAGTAATAGTAGTTGTAGTGGTAGTAGTAGTAGTAGTAGTAGTAGGATTCAATAATTAAAAATAGTTATTAGCAAATAGTACAGATCAGCAAGTAAAAACTGCATGGGATATTTAAACACTTTTTCTGATAATTTTTAACTTGATAAAAACGAAAAAAATAATCAAGAAACTTTATCAAATCAATTTTAAGAGTAACGCCAATTTTAAATTTTACAAGTCATGTCATTAGTGTCGAATAGCTTGTTAGCTTAAAATTTATTATTCATTCTTTATGTTCAAAATTGGCTTTAAAGCCAGCTTTCTGAGATGAAAACTATTAAATACGTGTAAGCTTGCCAAGGAGTGATAATTGAAGAGTTACCAAATGAGTCCCAGTTATCAATGAGTTGATAGTAATCAAAAGGTTATCAGACATTATCAAATATCTGACATTATCAAAGTTCACGTTCCTGTTCCTGTTTGAGCTATTCCTGTTCGAGCAATAGCAAATTAAGTCAGAATTATGCAATCCGAATCTCTTAATTTTGAAAGCTTCACTATTTCTCCTCCAGTTTTTATACTAGAAATAGAACAAAGGTTTTCTGGCAACAATCGGCCACTTCTGGAACAAAGGATGGAAATTCCTTTCCATCAGAACAAAGGTTTATAAAAAAAATCAGAACAAGGTTTATAAAAGCAATTTTTTGTCAAAAATATAAAATATACATTTCACATTTTACCTGTAGAATAGTGAGGTATCTAGAAATTATGTAAATAATAGTGAGGTATCTAGAAATTAAAAGAAAATCCTAGTTTATTAAGTAAATGTAGTGTGTCATTGTTTAAGTGTTTACATTGTGATAGGAATTTGGAAGAATAGCGATCGCTGAAGTTTATACTATTTGGGTTTTATGGGTACATAGCCACATTTTTGGCTTTAAAATACACTTTATCTTATACTTATGGAATGTTAGAAACTTAAGTGCCTTTTTTCTTTTTCTTGTCTTCCAGGGAAGCAAGGCTTTTTTGCTTTCTATGATATTTTTTCTTCTTCTTCTATCTGGTTGAAAGTTTTTGGAACATTTTAATCCTTATAATTGCTTTTTTTAGTTTGAAATGAAAAAAATCATTAACTTCTCAACATAATCCAATAATAAATGACTATAACTTTGACAATAATAACAATAATAGTTTGTTGTTTTGCTAAAGAATGTAAATTGAAGGACAACTTATCCATGAGTCTTTTCGTACCATGGGGTATTTATTTTTTCTTAGTGTCTGGATGAACAATAAAACTGAAAACGAAATTACTTTTTTATAGCTTGTCCAACTTCTGATTTTTTATCCGCCCAGAATGCCAGGGGAGTTCGGTTAATCGGAGTAGAAAGTTGCCTCGATACTGTAGATCGGCCACTTCTAAAGTCATCTTGTCCAGATGTCTTTTCTGAACCTCCATTAATTGTCATGCCATTTACCAAGTCTTCCAGATCTATACGAACAGAATCATCAACTTAAATTGTTGTCACATTTAACTCTTGTTGCTAATATATTTGTTATCACATCTAATCGTCACAACACAATTAATTGTTATCAATTTAAATTGTCACGACAGTTTAATAAGTGTTGTCATAATTAATTTTCATCGTTATCACATCAGTTTAAATAGTCAGCGCTGAATTCATTTGGATTGCGTAAATATGTGTTACATACACTCATGGCCGCAGTTAAAATAGAAAATAGGCTAGTATTCCATCTCCTCTTGTTTCCAATAGCAAGTGTAAAGCTAAATTTTCATTAAAAAAGGTAAAATTGCCGGGTACCCTATACTCTGTATTGCGTGCTCTGTACTCTATATCTATATCTAGACTAGAGTATGCTCTATACTCTATAGCCTATATTGATCAGTTACCCTATACTTGCATGAAAAATCCTTACATGTGACCATGTATGCAACGGAGTGTACCCACCAGAGTCTTAGGAGTAGATAACATGGACAAATGAAAAGAATTGAATCTTTGGTGATTTAACATGGCCCTTATAACAGCTAAATACTAATCACGCCGTAGACTTTTTTTCCAGTTATGCCTTCTAATAATGAAAAACGATATTAAATAAAAATAAGAAACATATTTTATAGTTTATACTTTCTTAAAATACGAAAAAATTGACTTAGAAAAATTTCTAACCAAAATGGCCTAGAACCAAACGAGATGCGAGCTTTTGATATCATACTTCTCCTCCCCCCCCCCTACGCATGGGCTTGAAAAGTAAACTTGAATATTCCCCTCTACATAACTTTAGGAAAATTTAAGTTTTTACGTTTAACCCTTTCACATTTTTTAAGATTTGTTAACCTAATTCTAATCTAGCGTTACTTAAGCTCTTTTTCAGCTGTTTTCATTTCTTGAAGTTTCTTCTAGCACTGAGGATGAGAAAGCCATGATCCCTGCCGAACTTTGCTCTTTTTTAACATTTGTTCACTAGCTGGAAAATATCCACGCTTTTACATCATTGCTCTTGCGCTGTTTCATCTAGTCAATATGGTCTTACACAGCTGCACTAGAGAATATAGTGACAAAATCATACTTACTCTTAACACTGTTGACATATGCTACATCTGATGGATCAATCATTGACATGTCGTCTGTAGGACTGGATATACCACTGCTGGAACAACTACTTGTCTGTGTGTTTCTATCCACAGTTTGTGCACCTGGAAATTTTATTACATGTCAATTTTTTTTTACCATCCGTGGTGGTAACTATATTTTTGAAGGAAGAGATGACTAGCCTACCTGGAATTTTGATGACCTTTCATAATTTTGTAGTTCTTGTGATTTTATTATTTTATTTTTTTTTTTAATAGGAATAGATTGAAACTTTCTGGTGGAATTGGAGCCTTGTTTTCAAAAATGGAATTAATATACCCAGAATACTAGTACTATTTTTCATTAAAATTGTCAGATTTTGGTACCGTTCTTTTTTTTACAGACAATTTTTAAGAGAGTTATTACTAAAGTTAAACAAGAGAAACTGAAAAGGGGACCATTCAATTGATAAGAGGGAGAGGTATAGTTAACAACTTTTTTTAAGCCTTCCTCCCCTAGAGCGCCTGCATAAAAATTTATTGTTTTGGTGTTGTCCGTAATCTTAACATTACCCTACTTATTCGGACAGTAACAAGCCTTTTCCTGACAAGTCTTTTTTGTCTGTAAAATAACTATATTCATAATGAAGGTTCTTTGTGCTCCATGGCACCAGAATCAGCAGTTACCATCAACTGCAGATCCACAATTTTGAGCTTTGATTTAAATCATTTTTTGGCTTGGGAAGCGTGGAGCAAATCCTGCACACTTAAAGCAGCTGTTAAAATATAAGTGGTTGAATAGTTTTGATTTAAATTATGATTTAATATGAAAAATTATTTAAATTTAGTTTGCCGTCTCTTTTCTTTAAAAGGGTTTTCTGTTTTACTTTTTAAACGCAAATTTAAATTGTGTTACAGTTTTATGTTTAAGGATTTTTCTGTTTTACTTTTTCAAAAGCAAATTTAAACTGTGTTACAGTTTTGTGTTTATATTTTTAACAGTGTAATAACTTAAT
The DNA here is from genome assembly GCA_027921565.1 of Artemia sinica. Taxonomy (NCBI): domain Eukaryota; kingdom Metazoa; phylum Arthropoda; class Branchiopoda; order Anostraca; family Artemiidae; genus Artemia; species Artemia sinica. The sequence goes on along the minus strand of CM051257.1, from coordinate 75,151,675 downwards.
AAAATTTCTACATATATAATTTAATAACAACGTAATTTTAAAATTAAATACAGTTTAATGTTTCACTTAAATGTTAACAAACGTTTCATTTTTTTTTCCAAACCATAGTGTGAATTTCTCTTTAACCATTTTGTGCTGGAACTTTTTTTTACTTGTGTTTTTGGGACAAATTTGAAAATGGATTCTTGAAAAGCACAGGTTTACAATCCATAAAAAAGTACATAAAAAGGACATAAATTATGTGTGACAAAAAAAATACAAGAAAAGTCAATGAGTTATATGTGACCCTGAACACTCCTACATAGACCGCCGATGGAGACCATATACATAAGACCACTCTAGATTTCTATCTAGATTCTAAGTGGCTGATCCATTATTTTTATTTTTTATTTTAGTTTTAAGTTTAGTTTAAAGAGTTTCATTAAAGAAAAATGAATTACAGATGTTTTTTTTAGTCCCATACTACAGGTGTGACTTTTTTCTTTTAGAAATTCAAATTTCCGTTTCAGTTCCGTCAAAAAGATAAGATCTATTAACTAATCCTATTTGCTTTCTTCTTCTGATTTGGTTTCAAAGATATCCAGAAGTTTCTATTTATATCCAAATTTCCCTGTACCTTCTTTTTCACTTACTGAAAAACATAACAGCCAGAGCCTTTGAAATTAAATTTAATTGCCCTATCTTAATGCTTCAACAAAATCTTCCGTTAAAAACCCAAAAGAAACTACTTCAGTCACAAAAAAAAATCATTTTTATTTTTTGCTGTCCTATAAAAGTCAAGTTGTGTTATATACCACCTATTGAATTATCGCAACTGACTTAGAATGGTGCAGCCCGGTTGAGTTAAAAAATAAATAATTATGATTTCCTTGCTTTTCAATGACCTAACAACCAATACAAAACATACATAACAACCAATACCTAACAACCATACAAAACAACCAATCAGATTTTGCACTCATGTTACTCGCTCAAAATTTGACACAGCAAAGACTGGAAGATGCAATAACAGAAAAAAGCGGCAAAATTATTTGGCCTCCTTTCTGATATACATTTAAGGAATAATGCAATTGGATAGCAAAAATGCGTCACAAAAACGAACAAATGGGATTAACCTATGATTTTCAATGTGAAGGTATAGGGCAGCAGTATCGTTTTTTTTAAGTATCACATTACTAAAACGAAGACAAAGCAAATGAATATGTGAAAAAAAAAATTTAAAAAAAACTGTCAAAATATCAGCTCTGGAAGCTCAGTGACTCAAGCTGAATTGCTCACTTTAAATTATAATTTTGCAAGACCTTTTAGTAATAGCTCCCTCCTAATATAGGATAACTTATATCCATTTTAAGTTTTAACGTGGTTCTTTAATTTCAACTTTCTAAAAAAACAGTTTTCTTAAATTAATCAGGGTTAAAAAGCGATCCAGACTCCATTGAGAAAAAGAAAATGTTTTTCGACTATAAATTTCACATGCCTTCGTAAAACAGCTCCCTTTCTTTACACTAGACCAAATGAAGAGGTGTAATTCCCTGGTTAATCTAAAAAAAATTCTGCGCATTAGTACGGTTTTATCTTTATCATTGTTTAAACTGGATGACGGTCATCTGATAAACTCAGATGCAATCAGGGTTCCCACCCCTAGTGACTTCTCACTATTTCTAGTGATTTGATTTTTCACATTGCTTAAACAAAAAACCCTAAATTTGTACATAAATCACTAGACTATTGACGAAAGTCAATAAATCAACGAGGAAAGCACTAAAATCTAGTATTTTTTTGGTCACCGGGTGGCAACCCTGGATGCAATACCAAACTATCTGAAATTCAGTTGACAGCCTTGCTCTAAACAGTCTGTGGGATCACCCTCTGTAGGAAATTAGTCCACGTTGTTCACTCGGGGCAAAGAGTATAGAAAGCAGATAAAAAATATTAAACTTCTATGCTCCGAAATTACTTAAACGGGAATTGAAAGCTCATAGCGCCAATGACGGTGAAGCGTTACCCAACAACACTAACAAAATTCAAAACAAGCTTAATTTTCATTAAAGTTCTGAATTCAACCAAAGGTCTATTTAATCTGATTCAACATGAGATTTTCTTGTATTAGGCCTATTTCCCGTTTTTAAACTGTTTTTATTGATTTTTAGTGAAGAACAGGTTGGAATAATGAAAATATGTTCTGATAGAATAATAGTCTACTTTTAGTTTAAAAATCTTTTATCCATTGTAAAACAGTGGGGAATGCTCTTGAGTTCACATGAGAGGCTGTTATAAAAAAGAATCAAAATCCAACAGAGGAACGGAAAAAGAATATTACAAAGAATTACCGAAACCAGATAGATTAAGAGACTTGACTAATGGATTAGTGCGGTTATTTTAATTAATTTTAACATATTCTAGCTGATTACGGAGCACTGAGGTAAAGGTTATTTAGAAAACAGGCTGATAAGAAAAAAGAGTGAAAATTAAACAAAATAATACATCAAACAGAGTGAGCTAAATACAAGTTTTTAACAAAACCCGATGGACTAATAGGTCTGTTTTTAGGTTTAAGCTGTCTTGTTATAATAATAGTGAGAAATGAGTCAGAATGCAGAAAATATGCTAGTAAAAAAAAAATGTAACTAAATGGAATAGTATATCAACTCAAAAAAAAAAAATTACCAAATTCTGATGGGCTAATAGATTGTCCATACAAATAGTCATGTAGGCTAAAGTTGTAGACAAAACTGTTTGACACACTGTTGAAATTGCTTCCAGGAAACGGTGTAGGTGGAGAAGGAACCGGAATTTGGGTGAGTGAAGGCTTAGGCGATGGGTGGGCGGGGTACAGGAAACAGCTGGGTGACAGTGGAGAGTGAGCCGGCATCATCGAACGAGGATCAAGGAACATGGGAGCTCCCTTCCCAGTACTTGGTGTGTACACTACAATAGAAAGATTTAAAAATTACATAAGTTAATGTTACTCAAGGCAGTATTTGTTTTGGTGTTTTGGTCTTTGGTGTTTACTGAGAGCATAAAGATAGAAAAAAGGCTTATTCTGCTAGGAAAGGCCTAGTTCTGGTGTCATCTATTCCGTTTTTACATAATGATTTTCCATTCTAATGGAGTTTCGCAAAAGATGGTATATTTAACAGAGAAAAGACTAGCAAAAAAAAAAAAAAAAAAAAAAAAAAAAAAAAAAAAAAAAAAAAAAAAAAAAAAAAAAAACATCGCTGCTTAAAATACCAAGAAAAAATTGTTTTTTTTCGATATCAGTGTGCTGCATTATCGGAGGCATTTGATTTCGCGCAAAGCTGGTCTTTAAGGGTTTCTGAAATGATTAATTGCAAACATGAGGCTTAAATAGCAATTTCAAAGAACTTAGAAGTTTAATAAAACCTCTCTTCCCTTGGAATAAAACATTGTATTAAAAGAACAAACCGAAAATATAACTATCATTTCTTACCTCACTGAAATTTTGAATAGTTTTTGTTTTTTAATAATAAATCAAACCAAAATAGGGTCCAAACTAAAAAACTAATAATAAATCAAACCAAAATAGGGTCCAAACTAAAAAACTGCAGATAAAAACAAATTTCGTCAAGATCTTCTTCTTTTAATATCCGTTCCTGCGACACTTATAGTAACTTCGATAGCTTACTGAAACTTTTCGATGAATTGATTGGTAATACTCAAAAGTACTTCAAAACAGCCAGCCGAAACAACCTATACAATGAATAAAATATACAAAAATATGTTTAATAATTATTTGATCATCAATATATAATAATAATTTGATTATATTATTTTGATTATGTTATATTGATTATATTTATTATTGTTATAATAAATATAATCAATAAATATTGATTATATTTATCTATTTTATTCATTATTTGATTAGATATTTGATTATATTATTTGATATTATGTAATTTGATTATAATAATTATGAAATATATATGTTTGATAATACAAAAATATGTTGAATAATTAAATTTGCTTCAGTGCTTTACAAAGACGCTAATTTTCGTCACTTGTTCTTTTTTATATTACACACATTCCTTTTAATTACATAAAAAAAAACAAATTGCTAAACGTGTCTGTCAACTTAAGCGATCAAACTGTTTTTTCAGTAAAGCACAAATGACAAAAGCTTTGCACGGTTTTGAATGGGCTTTGCACGTGGAAAACCGTGCAAAACCTTTGCACGGTTTTGAATTGACAACAACCATATTTATGGTAGTTTCTTTCCCTTTTAAATTCTATTTTATTTTTCATTGCAATTTCCGCTTGTTTGGGATTTAATTTCTTCATTCATAGCAATTCATGTTTGCCTTGAGATTAATATCTTATACAAGCCAATATATGCTTTGTTTTAAATTTCAAAGTCACATGGGTACATGGAAGGAGGCAACTAAGTTCATTTCTAGAATTACGATGTCACACAACCTGACAAAGATGTTGTATGTTACGGAACTAGCCTATTAAAGTGTATTTGATTTTTATCGTTTTTTACCGATTTTTACCGTTTGGTTTTACAGTTGGAAGGAAGTCAAAAACAAAGACGGTTTCTTGAATCAGGACGGAAAAAGTATCTGGTACGGATGTTTCATATTCTGCGGGTCATCGCATTAAAGTCAGTTTTATTTTTAACGTCAGGATAAAAAATAGCAAAACTCGAAATAACCTAAATTTTGCAACAGCTGGAGGCCTCAAATATATGTATGCTATTTAAAACTTTTTGTCTATACGAGATATTGTAAAAGTGTTTGTTAAAAATAGAATATTTTTGGTATTCAACGTGCAAAATTTGTCCAGTCTCTTAGCGAAAAAAAACTACCTTTTCCTGATTTTAAGTGTTATTAAATTTAAGTGAGAATTGATTATTATTAACATAACAATACACATAAATAATGACCATAATAATAATTATCAAAACTACCTAAAAATCGATTGCAATTTGTTAACAGAACTCATTTTCTTTGCTAAATAAAATAATGGTAATTATGATACCTATTTTTTTTAATGAGCATAACATATAAACAAATAATATTATGTTAAAAAATTAACTTGGATTTTCTTTCATAAATCCACTCGATGGACTTGACAATTGGGTATCTCGAAAGGCGGGAATAATTTCTTTATCTTTTGTTTTCAATATATACTTAATAAAAACGATAGCATGATAATAAATAAAAGTTCAAATAGGGATAAAATCCTTTTAATAGACAGTGTTTCACAAACGGTGACAAAATTTCACAAAAAGTACTAAATATTTCGGTCACATATGCAGTGACCGTCATGACGGTTTTTATTACTGATGACGGTCACTGCATATGTGACCAAAATATTTAGTATTTTTTGTGAAATTTTATCACTGTTTGTGAAACACTGTCTATTAAAAGGATTTTATCCCTATTTGAACTTTTATTTATCGCCATGGAAAGGCAGTGTGGTCTCCGAAATTATCTATGGCATGATATAATTTCAATGTGTATATGGAACTCCCTGCGCTCCTGGGCAAACGTTACCAATCAAATAACTTTCAATTCTGATAAATTTTTTTAAATTTGGTTCAGAGGTTTGTGACATTTTTCAGGTGTTTTCTTTTTCCTCAGTCAGAGCAACAATTGATAGCTAAGAGCAAAAACACATTTTGTATTTCATGAATTTAAATTTTCAGTTATTAAATGGAAGGACGGTGGAGGTAGTAAATCAACAAAGGTTTTCCTTTCATTTCCTTCCATCAACAAAGGTTTTCCTTCAATTTCCTTCCATCAACAAAGGTTTCCTTCCATTTATATGACTTATGTTTTCATAGAAAAACTGTTTTTACAAAGTTATTATCCGATACGTACCCTTGATATATGCCAGTACATAAAAACTACGTTTTTATACGAACTTTTTATGCACGTTACTGCACCACGTAATGTACAATCTATACATGTAACTACATAATGTAAAGTACCATCCATGTATGTAGGTCTAACTATACCACGCGACGTAAAATCTACGTATGTTACTATACCACGTAACCTATCATCTACGTACGTAACTATATCAGTTACCGTATCATCTACGTACATAACTATACCACGTAACGTGCCATCTGCGTGCGTAACTATTTCACGCAACGTACCACCTACGCTAGTAACTATACCACATAACGTACCATCTGCACTACGTTATTGGTATTCCTGAACACTAAAATTTGAGATGGATCACCCCAACCTCAGATGCCCCTAATTTCTTGGAAACCCAAAAATAATAGATTGCTGCCCGGACTTCAGATCCGTAGAGGCCCGTCCTGACTACCAATGAGCCGAACCTAGTTTTACCATACATTCTAATCAATTTCCAATATCTTTTTGATCTGAATAGCATACACCCACGTATAATAATACTATTTATCTATTTGCAAAAAAGCTAAGACGAACCGTGACAAAACGAACAAAAATCTAACCAACAATCGATAGTGCTTAATATCAAACGCGTAAATACGTAAATAGAAAGCTTTAACAACTCACCGAAAAAGGGCTCTATGGTTTAGTCCTGGTCTCAGAAATTTCCGAGCTTTAAGATTTCCCAAATCCTTCTAGCTCATTATTCTCATCTATTTCTAATCATTTCTATGAATAGAAATATATTCCTATCATTGTCGTAACAGTTTTGCCTGTGACCTCTTCTGACAGAAACAAATAAATTTTTACTTTACAATATGCAAAAAATATATAATAAAAAGGACTTTCTGGGTCATTTTCACTTTAGCCTGCGCTTTTCCAGTATTTTTTTTTTATATTCGAAATAAAATGTTATTCAATATTATTGTACTATATTGTATCATATTAATGAAGCTTGTTGACTAATAAAGTCTATGTATAGGCCCTGCAGTGTGTTGCTACAGTTGGGTTCCAAGTCTAGGCCCCGTATTAGCAAGCTGAAATCAAACTCACTACGCCACCACAGGATTCCTATTTTTCCTGCGTTCCCTGCGTTATTTTTAACGCAAGGAATTTTTCCTGCGTTTTTTCCTATTTTTCCTGCGTTATTTTTACGTCATTTTTAACGTTATTTTTGACGCTCCCTGCTGTTATTTTTCCTGCGTTCCCGTATTCTAAATTTCACAATTTTAAACAGCATCTATTTTATTGTCAATGAAGATTGACAAGAACCTGTTTTAGAGATTCTACAATTTTCAAAAGAATTTTTTCGTTATATTTTTAGTTAGTCTATAGAAACATCATTTAGGGGTAAGATTGAATTAAATTATTTATTTAGAGAATTATTTAGGCTAGTTTCTAAAATACTTCAATCCACAAATATTTCCAACTCAAGTAGATGCAGGAAGTATAACGTTAATATTGAAAATCAAACAAAATTCTAGTGGGCAGACCGTGAATATAAGCGGAAGGGACACAGAAAATATGTAATGCTAATACTATATAAGGATGAGTAACTTACAAGGTAAAAATTTCTCAACTTCAGGTGGTAGCATATAAGTAGGCGGGACCTGTGCAGTAATAATAGGCTCCTCCCATAAGTTCAATAGCTGTCTTCTTACTTCGTATACGTTGCCTTAAAAGCAAAGTAAACGAAAACATAAATAAAAGAATCAGTTAAAAACTTCACAAAAATAAAGAAAAAATTGAAGATTAAAATATTAAATTATCTAAATCAATTTTATGTTTAAATACATATTCAAATATTTAAATTAAGCTAAACGCTAAAGATAAAAATTAAAGATTAAGCTTGTGCCCAGTAGTTCTGTAAAGTTAAGGTTAAAACATTCTACAAAGCAAAGGTTAATGTCAATATACCAAGGATATCGAAACAAAACATTTTCTGCGTCCTTGAACCCATCTTAGATCTATTTATACTTGAAAACCACAAATTTCTAAGATTTTTCTTGTGGCCGGTTTCAAAACTACGAAGTTTTTATGATAGTTCTATATTTTTGTCAGTGTTGCCATGTTGAACCGTAAAAATGAATATGAAAAACTAATTAGTTACATTTGACACCGTTTTTTGTCCGTATAAAATCTACTACTACTACTACTAACAACTCACCGCAGCACCAAGCCGCCTGAGGCCAACAAAGCTACGCACGCTCCTCCTCCACCCCAATCTATTCAAAGCCTCCCTTTTTACACCCGCCCGCGAATTTCCCATTTCCTTTAAATCTTTCTTTATGACGTCCTCCCACCCCAGACGGGGACGACCTGCTTTCCGTTTAGCCCTAGATGGTTGGCCGAAAAGGACAATCTTCGGCAATCTGTCATCCTTCATCCGCACAACGTGCCCTAGCCACCTTAACCTTTCTTTCATTATAGCCCTAGAGAGCGGTATTAAACCACATTTTTCGTATAGCCTATTGTTTGAAATACGGTCAGTCAGCCGGGTACCCAGAACAATCCTTAAGCAATTTCTCTGGAAACATCTAGCAAATCTTCATCCACTTTTCGGAGCGTCCATGCTTCAGAGCCATATTTGACCACTGTCATCACTGTGGCTTCTAATATTCTATTCTTGGTTTGCAGACTTATCTTCCTATTCTTCCAGACTTTTTTTAACTGTGAAAAAACACCCTGAGCCTTGGCTATTCTATATTTAACATCTTCACTGCTCCCACCATCTTTACTAATAATACTACCAAGGTAAGTGAAGCTGCCCACCTGATCAATCTTTTCATTACCCAACGTCACCTTTTCATCTTCACTTATTCCTAGACTTAGTGACTTAGTTTTCTTAACATTAATTTTCAAACCAATTCTAGCACCCTGAACTTGCAAAACCTCTAAAACTTCATTCATTTTCCTCACACTTTCATCTAGGATGCTTAAATCATCAGCATAATCCAAGTCCAGGAGACTTGTTCCTCCCCATTTGATTCCGTGGTCTCCCATTGCCTTTCCTGTGCTCCTTAAAACAAAGTCCATCAAAATAATCCATACAAAGGGAAATAGAACACAACCCTGCTTAACTCCTGATTTAATACAAAACCAGCTGCTAACCTCATTTCCTACCTTAACCACAGCAGTGTTATTCTCGTACATAGCACTAATCACTTTAATGTATTTGTCTGGTATACCATACAAGGATAAAACCTTTACTAAAGCTCTTCTATCAACAGAATCGAACGCTTGCTCATAATCTATAAAACTGAGGACCAAAGGTGTTTGAAAACTCAGGCACTTCTCAATTATTAGCCTAAGAGTGAAAATTTGGTCGACACATCCTCTACCTTTTCTAAAACCGCACTGCTCTTCTCTTAAAACTTTGTCTACAGCATCTCTCAGTCTAAAAAGTATCATATTACTAAGTAATTTACTACCTACAGAGACCAGACTAATGCCTCGATAATTACCACACTCACTTTTATCACCTTTCTTATAAAGTGGCTTAATTAAGGTTTTCCTAAAATCGTTAGGTACTTCCCCTTTTTCAAAAATCATATTCATAATCTTCAGTAACTTATTTCTAACCTCAGAGCCACCATATTTAAGAAACTCATTTACCACCCTATCAGCACCTGGAGCCTTATTATTTTTTAATCCTTTTAGTACTGTTGCTAATTCCTCCTCACTAAACAAATCTTCCTTCACATCCAAGGTATCACAAACTTTTTCATTTTCCTCTATATTTTTTCCTGCAACTCTATCTCGGTTAAGCAAATTCTCAAAATGTTCGGCCCATCTCTCTTTAGTTTTTTCCTTATCGCTAATTCTGACCCCATTCCTATCTTTAACTGGGCCAAGTCCAGATTGACTACTCCCTCTCAATTTGTTAACGTGCCAGTACAATATTCTACTATTATGCCGTCTAGCTGCATCTTCCAGATCCTCGGCAATTTTATCCATGGCCTCCACTTCACACCTCCTTAGTTCATATTTTAATGCTTTCTCCACTTTCTTTACATTTCTTTTGTTTTCATACGATCTATCACTCAGATAATTCTTGTACAAGTCCTTTCTCCTTTCTATTAAACATAAAGCTTTTTCACTAATATTCTTAGCTGCAGTTCTAGTTTTCTTCCCTAATACGCCTTCAGCAACTCACAAATTGTTTTTCTAAAATGATTCCAACCATCTTCCACATTATCAAATTTTAAACTCTCAAGTTTAGTATTCATCTGTTCCTGGAAAGTTTCTCTCAAATTCTCATCCTGGAGCCTACCAACATCATAACTTCCCGGGAGGTGGTTACCCTTCCGATATTTCAGCTTTAAATTAACCCTTGACACTACTAGATGGTGATCTTTACTTTTAACATCAATAACAGCACTCCTATATACCCTAGTATCTTTTATTGATCCTGCCAGTCTTCGGTTTACTATAACATAATCAATAAGGTGCTGTCTTACCATCACGTGAATACCATGTTAACTTATGAGCCATTTTATGACCAAACACCGTATTGGTTATAACTAGATTGTTATACCTACAAAATTGCAAAAGTCTGTATCCATTACTGTTTTCTTTTCCTACACCAAATTTACCTAGGCTGGGATACCATCTATCCCTATTTCTACCAACCTGGGCGTTAAAATCTCCCAGTAATAACATCATATTTCTACCTGGGACCCTGTCTATTTGCTCTTGTAACTGTAAGTAAAATTCACCTGAGTCACTAGTATCTCCGTCAGTCGGTTCTACAGGGGCGTATACTACTATAACTGATACCCTGAACTTTCTAGTCATAAAATGAGCAATTAGTATTCTATTATTAATACCTTCCCAGCCTAAACAAGACTTAGCAGCTTCCTTATTCATCATGAGCCCTACTCCCTGTCTATGTACCCCTTCCTTCTTGCCTGAGTAAACAAATTCTATATCACCTAATTTCATGCTTCCTACCCCTGGGATATGAGTTTCTGAAATTCCTAATAAATCCAGTTCGAATCGTCTGAATTCGTCAGTCAAAATGTCGATACGATGGTCATTTTTTAACGTCGTAATATTCCAAGTTCCAATTTTCATGTTCTTTAAATCATTGAAGTTATTTTCGCCTCAGGAAAAGCAATGATCCCGGATACCAGTGCAGGACGGGGATCACATATCTTCTCAAGTCTACGCCGAAGTGCTTAAGCCGGCTTAGAACCGGACAGCAAGAAGTCCCTGGGACCTCCAGTATGAATGAAGGCTTTGTGCAGTCCTGGGCCCATCTTGGTCACAACATGGTTTTCAGCACTTGGCGATGCTCTTCTATCAACAAGAGTAGAAATCCTGCACGCCGTATCTGGAGGTCTTTTTAATTAAAAGTTCGTTTTTCCTTAATTTTTTAAGATATATATGTCTGTATAAATTTCTACTTGGCCAATTGTATTTTCACTTCCTTGAGAATTCAATAATATTGCAACATATGGATAATATATGGTTAGTATGGCCAATAATATGGTTGTGTAAGTTTCCATTAACCAATTCCAACAATCAGAATTCGTTTTTCAAAGTCCTTGGTGCTTAAGGTAGTATTTACAAAATTTCATTTGTGTTACTTATAATAATTTATATTTCACTTGCAATTTTATCTATTATTTACGATTTTCATGTTAATAGTTTTAGGTAATTGAACCTTACAAACCCTTGTTTTTTATGTCAATATTTACTTATACAATAATTTACTTAACAATAGGCATATCATCCTTGAATGTTGTGAAACAAGGCAATAAGAAAGGATTTAAAGAATACTGAAACTTCATGGAATAGAGTAAAAAATAAAGCTTTGAACAGATTGGAGTGGGGAAGGAGTGTGCGCAACTGTGTTGGCCTTAAGTTGTGGTGCTGCAGTTTAGTGGAGTTTAGTGCGGTTTTTGAGGTGCTGTTAAGTTTAGGTGCTGCAGTAAGCTGTTAGTAGTAATTTTAGTAGGTTGCTGAAAATGAGAGGTAGGTACTTTAACTGATTTTCGGTGAAAAACCTTTCTGTTGTCAAAATTATTTTTTAGTTTTTTTCTTTTGTAACTTACGTCCTTACTTTCTTAATCAGGTTGTGGAAATTTACGACAGGTGAAAACATCATTGAAAAGTAAAAATGCAAATTTTCAGCAAAACTATAAAGTAGTTGAAACTTTAGCTGTACTTTGTAAATCCTGTTCATTGACTATTCGTTTGTACCTAATATGAAAGGAATACAGATTTTAAACTTAAAATGAAGCCATTTTAGGCTCCAGTACAGTAGGAAACTAACTGCACTCTGTATTGTAGGAAACTGAAAGCATTAAAAGTTGCTTTTGGAAAAACAGTGGAATTTTCTGCTGAAGTATTTCTTACAAATATCCACTAGAAGATTTTTCGCAGGCTCATTTACGTTTGCGATCCAATTATGTACCATGACTTATGCGTGTCGATGAAAAAACCATTATGCGTTTCCGATGGAAAAAACCATCGGACAAAATTCTTAGGGAATCAAAAGGTATGCACTTAAAAAAAACAGTTATATCAAATAATAATAATAACTATTTCAAATAGTAATTTAAGATATATTTTAAGTCAAATAATAAGGCTTAAATAATTATTATCGGTAGTTTTAGTTCACTTCGTTTTAGTTCGCTGTATAGTGGGAAACTAAAAGAATTAAAAATTCCTTTTTGGCAAACAGTGGAAGTTGTTCCTCGAGGATTTCTTATTGTATTTATTAGAAGATTTTCTGTGGGGCCGCTAATGGCTCATTTACGTTTATCATGCTATTATCTACTATGATCTATGTATGCACCGAAACTACAAGAGAGGGTTATTCAGGATTAAAAAAATATTAATGTAAAAAAATAATAGCTTAAAGTAAAAATTAAATTTAAATACTTTAAGCTACATAATAATGCTTAAATAATCATTTAAGTTCATTTATTAAGTTTTATTTGCTTTATCATCAGAAACTGTTTTATATATATATATATATATATATATATATATATATATATATATATTATATATATATATTATATATATATATATATATATATATATATATATATATATATATATATATATATATATATATATATATATATATATATATTATATATATATATATATATATATATATCTATATATATATATAATATATATATATATATATATATATATATCTATATATATATATATATATATATATATATATATATAGATTATTTATATACAGTGATCTATACAGAACTATACAGTGATATACAGAGATCTATTATTTATACACAGTGGTTTCAGATGATATATCTGAATCTTCACTATCTTAATTCCTTCACTATCTTTAATTATTAAAAATTTTAGCAACTCTAGCATCGAAGAGCATCTTACTGTGGCAATCAATAAATATCTTTTAGTAAATTTTGAAATAGTTTCTGAAAACAAGGATTTTCTTCAGGAGTCCTACAACTTGGGGTCCTAAAATTTATTTCTCTTCTGTCCTGAAAATTTTACTTTTTTCAACACATGAAGTTATGTATTTGACGACTAAGCTATGAGGATTTGATTTTTTCTTCTTTTTCTTGATTCATAAATAAGATCCCAACGAGTATATTAATTTGAAAAATAGTTAAAACAAGAATAAAAAAAAAGAACTTAACTGTGAAAAACTCATTTTTTCTAAGCAAACTTCCAAAGATTTGAAAACCTCCTTTCCAACTAGAAATCTTTTAATAACTTATTGCTCTAACAGCTATGGTCACTAATGGCCCATTCACGTTTACTATACTATCACGTACTATGAACTAAAAGATGAATGTAAGAACTGGAAGTATTGGAGAGAATTAGAGCTGAGTCAAAAATATTAGGAGCTTAAAATAATAATTTTAGTTAGTTTGTTAAGTTTTACTATTATTTTTTTTATCTTCTCTAACTGTTTATTGTTTCTAATCATGTATATTTCCGCTGATTAGGCACTATCATATTATTTCAAATTATAAGAAATGCTTTTAAAAAGGCATTGGCATTGGGGAGGTATTTCTCACCAAAAAGCATATTTATTAATTTAATGTTTATATTATTATTTATTTATATGTTTATATTTTTATTTTATTTATTATCATTATTATTTAGATTTATTCATTTTAAATGTATTATTTATTTATATGTTATTAGTTATTATTTATTTTATATATTATATTTATTTCTCAATTTTTTATTTATTTTTATTTTGCTAATTTTCATTTAGGAAACTGAAAAAAATAGTAAATGAAAATGTAAAAAGAAAATTTGGAGTTTTCTTTCGATTTAAATTTTAGCTGCAGATGTTAGCGTCACATTAGAGAGACTTAAAACTAGATGGTTTTCCCTGTAAAGTTTGATTTCCTTTTGAACATTCAGCAGCAAAATAAAAAAAAAGAGTAAATATAGAAAAAGAAAAAGAAAGTCTTGGAAAAAGAAAGTCTTTGGAAAACCCTTTCCAAACGAAAATCCCTTAGTAACTTAAGGATTTTGCCCTTCCTTTGAACATCTCTCTATCATCAATAATAAATGAACATCATAATAATTAATAAATGTTATCAATTATTAATTAGTTATAACTAATGAATATTAAAAAAGAAAAAAGCAAAAAGCTAAGGATAATTGAATACGAACCAATATTCTTCTCTGGAGCTTTAACAATGATAGTTTTAGTTGATTGCTTTGGTTTGGATTTGGCAACAATGCAAACCCCAAATACTCCAGCCATTGTCTCTAATGTCTCTTCGTTCGGTACCAAATCGTCACGAACATCGAAGCACATTATAATCGGAACTGCACCCTATAGTAAGGATTAAAACACTTTAAAACGAAGATAGAAGCTTATTAAGCAATATTCCCTTAATATACGTTTTGTGCATGTTTTCGTTATAATAAAAAAAAACAAAAAACAAAAAACTTGTATCTGGATTTTAAGAAGATGTTTCTCTTTTGAAAAATTCCAACCAGGAGAGTCACTTTTCTAACATGGCTTTGAACACCAAATCTCCTGTAAAAACCTCTATCAAAGGCTAAGGGACAAAAGAAAGTATCGAAAGAATTTTCAGCATTTTGATGTAACAAGACAAGATTTTTTACACTTGTAAATAACAAAAACCTGAAAAAGCAAAAAAGAACAAACAAAAAACTAAAAAAAAAGCAAAAAGGCGAAAGATATTTCGTAAAACTAGATTTCAAGCAAACAAACCATTTATGACAATGAACAGTTAGTAATGAGTAACTGCATTAAATAGAATCCGAAACTCGAAAACCCGAAACTTGATAACAATGTGCACATAACAATGTGCACATAACCTAATAAAACTTACCAAGATCAGACGAATTGCAGATAAGATAGACTCTAAGCCTCAAGATATAACACACCTCCTACTTTAAGAAACCTCCTGCTTTAAAAACCTCATGCTTTATAAAACCACAGCTACTGCTGTAAAAAAAAACTAAAAATACATCTAATGAAACTTACCAAGATAAGATGACGTGCAGACAGAACAGACTCTAAACCTCCAGATATAATAATGGTCGACTTCTTAAGTGGTGGTACCTTTGGATCATGAATTTCTGGGAAACCAAGTCTTGCTCCAGTATAGCCAGAAATTATACGAATATTTGAATCGTTTTTTCCGCGGATATTGCTGTGATGAAACGGTGTAACTTCGAGTGTCATAGTCACTGGAACCTGAAAAAAGTCTTTTTTAGCAAAACAAAGCCACTACCAGTCGCGAATGATACCTGTCAAAAACGGTTCCAGGAGCTCGAGCTCTGTGCCTCCATGTATTCAGGTAGTTTATGAAATCACTGATAGTGTCTTAGGGAAGAAAGTTAGAAATGCAGCTAAAAATATTAGTGAAACTTCTTCCTGTTAAATAGCGAGGAGGAAAGGCCTATACAAGAATTATTTGAGTGATAGATCATATAAAAATAAGAGGAATGTGAAGAAAGTGAAAAGCACTAAAATGTAAACTAAAGGGGAAGCGGAGGCCATGGAAAAAACTGCCAAAGATCCAGAAGATGAAGCCCGACGGCATAACAGTAAATATTGTACTGACATGCAATAAACTGAGAGGGACTAGTCAATTTGAACTTATCCCAGTTAAAGATAGGAACAGGGGAACAATTAGTGAGAAAGAAGAGTTAAAGATAGATGAGCAGACCATTGGGAGAATGTGCTAAACTGTGATAATTATAGGAAAAGATATAAGAAAGAATGAAAAAGTTTGCAACACTTAGAATGTGAAGGAAGATTTATTTGGTGAGGAATAATTAGTGAGAGTACTAAAAGGATTAAAATAATGAGGCCCAGTTGGTGATAGTGTGGTAAATGAGCTTTTATTTTTCAAATATGGTGGTTGTGACGTTAGAAACATGTGAAGTTAATGAAGATTTTAAATATGATTTTTGAAAAAGGGGAGGTACCTAGTGATTTTAGGAAAACTGTAATTATACCCCTCCATAAGAAAGGTGATAAGAGCGAGTGTGGTAATTATAGAAGCATTACCTTGGTTTCTGTAGGAAGCAAATTACTTAGTTTGATAATACTTTTTAGACTTAAATATGGAGCAGATAAAGTTTTAAGAGAAGAACAGTGTCATTTTAAGAAGGGTAGAGGATGTATCGACCAAATTTTCACTTTTAGATTAATAATTGAGAAGTGCCTGAGTCACCAAACGCCGTCAGTCCTCAGTCTCATAGATTATGAGCAAGTGTTTGATTCAGCTGACAAAAGAGCTCTAGCGAAGGTCCTTTCCTTGTATTGTATACCAGATAAATGCATTAAAGTGATAAGTAGTATGTATGAGAACAATATTGCTGCGGCTAAGGTAGAAAATGAGGACAGTTTCGTATTAAATCAGAAGTTATGCAGGGTTGCGTTCTATCTCCATTTATATAAATTATTTTGATGCACTTTGGCCTAAGAAGCACAGCAAAGGCGATAGGAGAACGCGGAACTGAATGGAGAATTAAGCTTTCTTAGACTTAGATTATGCTGTTGATTTAAGCATTTTAGATGGCTACGAGTTCACAGTGCAAGAATAGGGTTGAAAATTAATGTCAAGATGACTAAGTCGCTAAGACAAGGAATAAGTGAAGGTGGAGAGGTTAGGTTGGGCAACGAAAACATCGATCAAGTGGACAGCTTCACTTACCTGGTAGCATTATTAGTAAAGACGGTGGGTGGAGGGAAGATGTTAAAAGTAGAATAGGAAAGGTCCAAGGCGTTTTTTCACAGTTGAAAAAAGTTTGGATGAATAGGAAGATAAGTCTGCGAACCAAGAATAGAATATTGGAAGCTATATTGATGAGAATGGTCAAGCATGGTTCTGAAGCGTGGACGCTCCGAAAAACGGAGGAGGATTCGCTTTCCAGAGATGTTTTTAAGAGAAATTACCAACGGATTGTATTCCGTAACCAACTGGCTGACCGTTTCTCAAACATTAAGCTCTACGAAAAATGTGATTCGGTCCCGCCTTCTAGAGCTATAATACGAGAAAGGTTGAGATGGCTAGGACACGTTCTGCGGATGAAGGATGACATATTGAGAAAAGATTATTCTTGTCGTCCAGCCATCTAGGGCCAAACAAAAAACAGGTCGCCCCCGAGTGGGTTGGGAAGATATCGCAAGGAAAGATTGATGGTAAAGAGAAACGTCTTAGGAGGGTATAAAGAGGGATAATTTGAATAGAATGGGATGGAAGAAGAGCCTGCGTAGCTCTGTCGTCTTCATGTGGCCTGGTTCTGCAGTGGGTTAGTAGTAGTAGTAGTAGTAGTAGTAGTTGTAGTAGTAGTAATAGTAAGTGTGTCATGACTTTTCGATTTTTCCGCATTTTATATCTGCATTGTATTTTTATACGCAGCGGGGGGTGCAGGGAAACTAATGTTGTGAACATTTTCGATAATAGGCTACTGAGACGATATTCCCTTCGATAAGAACTCAGTGGTCATATAACCACACAAAAGAAACAAAAATAACTTCATTCGCTCTATTAAAAAAAAAATAGACGGATACAAGTCAGATAGAAATGTTTAGATTTTTATTATTTTGTTCTTGAAAAGTCCAAATGTTATGGAAAAGGACAGAGATATTAATGTTATGAATATTCTTGGCAAAAAACGCTTTGATGTTACGAATTCTTAACATGGGTGAATTATTCAAAAATTGACCTTAGAATGCATCTTAGTTTTTGAATGGTATGATGGTGTCAAAGAAGCCTGAAATAAGGAACGTTTAAATTACATATTGAATAAAAAACTCAATGTGTAATTTTCAGCAATGAAGAATTTCATGTACTGGATCCCTTCAAGGCTCAGACCAGAGAATACTCTTTTTTTTTTCTTTTTCGCTGGGCCAGCTGGTTACCAAGGGTTAATGAACATAATTAGAGATGATGGGAGGATAAATAGCGGAAATATTTATACGCGAAATTTTATATGCACTTCGAGTATATGTCCCTCAGACTTACTTATACAGCCTCGAAGTGAATATGTGATATCTGAAGAATGCAGTTTAACCATTATATAAAGGAGTGAATACTGGGATGGATGCTGAAACTACCTCCCCCCCAACCAGTCCCCTTCAAGGTGAATCACGTTACCAACAACAGTCCTAAAGGGTTTACTATACACCACATTTTTGCAGATAGGAGCTTGAAACCTCTAGATTAAGGTTCTCTGATACGCCGAATTTGATGGTGTGATTTTCATTAAGATTCTATGACTTTTAGGGGGTTTTTTCCCAAGGCCGTATCCAGAGGGGTTATTTCAAATCTCAATTCTCAATTTCAATTCTCATATTTTCGAAAGGATATTTTAGTTTTTGTCAAAGCAAATGCTCAAGAAGTTTAGTTTTATCACTTTGAGGAATTGTTAGGATTTTGTTGACCTTTTTTTGAAAAAAATTACAGAAAAACCAAACGTAAATATATAATAGCTCCCCTCCTCTATACCCCCCCCCCCAAAAAATGTAATTTTTTTGCTTGTAAGCAGTATTTTTTGACCAGTTTGCAAAAAGGCAAGTAAAAACTACACAGAAGTTTGTAAATGACCCTACCCCAGACTTCCCTTCTATGTTCGCCCCTAGAACCCCACACGAGATTCTCAGAGGTATGGATTTGAGTTGAATGACAACTTGATATGCTATTTGATGTTTAGGACATACACATAGAAAAGATAGCAAAGAGGGTGCCACGGTTTCTTTTATTCTGATTACAGGTTATGTTTTTGACATTGATGGACTGTCTAAAAGACATATATTCACCGTCTTAACAGAAAAATGTTAGCAACAATCGACCATCAACCGTGTTTCTGCGAAGAAACAAAAAACCGTTGCTAAAAGGTATTACTAAAATTCTCCAACAATTCTAAATGCTATTTGAGAAAGTTTTGATAGATTTTGAGATCAAGTTAATTTTTTTTCTAAAAGATATACAACACTCAAACCACCCTTGAAAAATAGAGTTTTTTTTATGATTTTGCTAACAACAAAATTTGCTCCCTCACTTGATCTTCCTCTCTCTCTTGTTCTTTCTCTGTCTCCGCTTCTACCTATCTGCCTTTCTCTCTATCTCTATCTCTCTTTCTCTTTCTCTCTTTTTCTTCTTCTTCTCACTCTTTCTCTCTCTTTTTCTTTTTTTCCCTGTCCTTCTCTCTCTTTTGCTCTTTCTCTGTTGCAGTGGTGCTCGAAAGTTTCTCTTCTGACCTTCAATATTATTTGATTTTATCTGGGACAATGTGACATAGTGTGTTGCCCCCAAAATCTGTATCACAATGATTTGTAATCCCCTAGGCCAACTTTTGAATGGGCCCTTTTGTGACCTTCTATGATATCCTGCTGAATATGACAGTCTGCGGCAAAACAACGACAAACCACAAGCAAAAACTGACATCTAAACAGACATGTAATAGACTGCACAACTTCAGCTCTTTATTTGTTGGGATCTAGTTTTTGCCGAAGAGTCATTACCGTCATAAAGATTAAAGCCAAAAAGACATAGAATATCCCTTAAGGAGACTCACCACAGTCTTATGAAGTTCTTGCATTGTCCTATACACTATATTGTGCAGCTCTGTTATTTTTATGACAGCAGTGTTTTGCGACAGAAATGATTACCGTCATGATGATTAAGCAAAAAACGAACAATTTCTATTGTTCTACACACTACATTTTTCAGCTTTGTTAGTTTTGAGACATCAGTGTTTTGTGACAGGAGTGATTACAGTCATGATGATTAAAGCAAAAAAAAAAAAAAAAAATAACAATAACATTGAATTCCGGTAGCGATTGAGAGCCAGTAGCTCTGTAGAGCCAGTAACAATAACATTGAATTCCAGTAGCGATTGAGAGCCAGTAGCTCTGTAGCCCACAGAGTGAAGCAAAGGAAAAGGGCTAAATAGTATCACTGAAAAGCCCGCCTGCTGTTTAAATAGAAGAAGAAGAAGAAGAAGCAAAAAAAAAACAACAATAACATTGAATTCCCCTTAGTGAGACTCACCATAGTCCTATGAAGTTCATACGTCGTTCTATACACTGCATTTTCGGCGTTGTTATTTTTGTGAGAGCAGTGTTTTACGACAATGGTGATTACAGTCATGATGATTAAAGCAAAAAAAAAAAAACAATAACATTGAATTCCCCTTAGTGAGACTCACCATAGTCCTATGAAGTTCTTGCATCGTTCTGTACACAGCATTTTTCAGCTTTGTTATTTCATCCTCACTTCCTTTAACCATTATTGTACCGGGAGTTCCTCTTATCCTCGGACGAAGGGTAACCTATAAAGATAACTTGACCTGTAATAGTTGAAAGAAAAACTTATATTGAAAGACATAGGGTATTTACTTTACTTTGAAGGTTGTTATACTTATTAATAGCTAAAAACAAAAAAGTTAGCCCGAACAATAAAACGAGGTTTCTGATAGCAATATTATTACAGACCCCAAATAATTTGCCCTGTTAGCAATATTATTTATCCCTTAATATTTTTTTTACTTATTATTTATTTATTTTTAATTCTTTATTACTTATAACATAAATGCCGCAATATTTTCGAAAAAATCATTTTTATCCGTAAAATTGTGGATCAATAATTTAGTCTGTTAGCAACAGTCAATATTATTGAATTTGTAAGAAAAACTCCATATAGATAGATATGACTGCCATATTGATAGAATGCTTCAATAAAAAGCATAAATATACAGATTTTAAATTTTCATATTATATTTTAGCATTTTTTTTGTGTTCATTTGCATTTTATCCATAACTAAAAATACCCACAAGAAGGGGCCGCTAACTAAAGAAACTAAAAAAAACTCTCTAAGGCAAATTCCAACACTTCCATCCCCTCCCTGGGGCAAGGCCGTACCCAGGATTTTTTTCGGGGGGGGGGGGGGGGGTTACACAAAAACCTCAAAAAACGTATACAAAAGTTGTTTATATCCATATTTTGTTACGTGTTTACAAGTCAAAAAACATTTTGGGAGGGGTTCAAACCCCTCTAACGGTACGACCCATTAGGGGTCCAAAACTCCAGTACCCCTCTGGGTACGGCCTTGCCCTGGGATGAAAAACGAACCCCCAAACCTGGGGTGAAAAAGCACAGGTGACTTGTTTAAATTTTCTTTATATATTAAGAATATACTATTATTCAAAATTACTAGCAAAAGGTCAAACATGTGTTCATTGTTTTTAGTTCTTAAAACTCCTCCAAGTTGTCTGAACATTGGCCCAAATGACAAAATTTTACAAAATCATACAAAAAGATCACAAGCAAAAAATAAAGAAATCACAAGCACAGTATCACAAAAATCAGAAAAGTAAGTCCTTTTATCGCATAACCAATTTAAATATGGCTTAAATCCAGGAATTTTGAGCTTAATATTGAATTTTGAAAAAAAAATGAAACCTATATTGTAGGTTTACTAAAAGAGAATAGAAAATTCCCCGTTATTTTCTAATTATATTCTCACCACTCTTTTTCATTTCCTCCTCAAATATTTGCCCCTCTTCACCCTAAAACATATCTATAAAGTGCCCTTGGGCCAAAACTTATTAGGTATGTGGCCTGTCTGAGCAGCAAAACTGGCTTTAGTGTAAGTGAATCGGGTCTCAAAAATCAAAAGGCTGGAATCCCCAATCTACTGCCGGTTAACCAGGTCTTCTAATTTTAGACTATACTGAAAATTAGAAATATAAGAACCCATAGCTACCACATTCAGCATTCCCTCCCCTCGTCAAACAGAGTGTCTTGATGATAAATATATATCAAATTAAAAATTCTCGCTCATAGATAGAGATATTAGATATCTTAGATAAAGATATTTATTCAAATAAAAAAAAAAAAAAATAACAATAAGCACACACATCATCTTATACCTCCGCAAGGCTTTATGGTCGTGAATGCATGGAGAAAGTAACTTGAATAGTAACTTCGAATGCATGGAAAAGAATCACACCATGTAGAATTTGTTTTAGTGATTAATTTTTTGAATGAGGGGCTTCTTGAGTGATGAATCTAGTGAGCGACTTCTTGCTGTCCAGTTCTACGCTGGCTTAATCGCTTTGTGCAAAATCTGCACAAAGTGAAAATTGCGACCTGGAATGTTACATCAGCATTTTAGCTGACGAATTCAGACGCTTTGAACTGGACTTAATATCCCAAACTCATTTCCCAGGAGTGGTAAACATGAAATTAGGTGATAAAGAATTTATTTATTCAGGCAGGAAGGATGGGGTGTAAAGGCAGGGAGTAGGGCTCATGATGAATAACGAAGCAGCCAAGTCTTGCTTAGGTTAGGAATGGATTAATAATAGAATGTTAGACGCACATTTTAAGACTAAAAAAATGCAAGGTATAAATATGGTGGGAAATATACCATAATTCCCAGGTAGAAATATAGAGTTTTTATCAGGGGATTTTAATGCCCAGCATGATTGATAGATGGTATCTTAGCCTAGGTCAATTTGGTGTAGAAAGAAAATATGAATGATTACAGATTGTTGGAATTTTGTCAGTATAACAATCTAGTTATAACAAATACAGTATTTGGTCATAAAATAGCCCATAAGTTACCATGGTGTTCGCATGATTGTGAGACTGTGACAGGCAGGATCGATACAAGACACTTGGGATGAGTGGTGTTATAAATGTTAACTTCCTTCTGGGAAATTATGGCGCTGTAAACTCAGAATGAGAATTTGAGATACTTTCCGGGAACAGTTGAATACTGAACTAAAGAGCTTAAATTTGACAATAATGGACGGGATGATTTTAGGAAATTAAATTGTGAAGTCGCTGATGGTGTCTTCCGGAAGAAGTTAGAAAAGAAGAAAGAAAGTGAAAGGAGTACTATTTAAAATACCTTATTTTTAATAAAGAGGAGGAGAGGCTGGTACAGGAAATGTCTGAGTGTTAGAACATAGGAAATAAGTGGAATATAAAGAAAGTGGAGAAAGCATAAACATATGACTTAGGGAGGTATGAAGCGGAGGCGATAGATAAAATTGCCGAAGACCTGGAAGATCAAGCCGGAGGGCATAATGGTAAAATATCGTACTGGCATGTTAATACACTGAGAGGGGATAGTCAATCTAAACTTGTCCCAGTTAAAGATAGGAACGGGGCCGCAATTATTCAGAAGGAAAAATTTAAAGAGAGATAGGCAGAAAATTTTGAGAATGTGATAAACCGCGACAGAGCTACAGGAAAAAAACCCAGAAAAGAATGAATTAGTTTGTGACCCTTTGGATGTGAAGGAAGATCAATTTTGAGAGGGAAAATCAGTGACAGCACTAAAAGGATTAAAAAATAATAATGCCCCGGGTACTTATATTGTGGTAAATGAGTTTTTGAATTATGGTTGTTGTGAGGTTAGAGATAAGCTACTGAAGATTATGAATATAATTTTTGAAAAAGGGGAAGTACCTAGCGATTTTAGGAAAACTTTGATTAAACCGCTCTGTAAGAAAGGTGATAAGAGGGAGTTTGGTAAATATAGAGGCATTATTCTGGTTTCTGTAGGAAGCAAATTACTTACTATAATGTACTATATAGACTTAGAGATGCTGTACATATAGTTTTGATAGAAGAGCAGTGTGGTTTTAGGAAGGCTAGAGGATATGTCTACAAAATTTTCGCTCTTAAATTAATAATTGAGTAGTGCCAGATTTATCAAACGCCTTTAGTTCAAAATCTTATAGATTCTGAGCAGGGAATTGATGCAGCTAGTGGAGGATCTTTAGTGAAGGTCTTATCCTTGTATGGTATTAAATAAAAAACACAAGTTTTTTCAACTGAAAGTAAGGAGAAACATTAAAACTTAAAACGAACAGAAATTATTACTTATATGAGGGGGCTCACCCCCTCGTAAATACCTTGCTCTTTATGCTATAATTCGAATTTTGTTCCAATTCTTTAAGAATGACCCCTGAATCACAAGGCCGTTCAATTAAAACAAACAGTTCTTTTGAAGGTACTAAAAAAAAACTTAAGCGTAAAGAGCGAGGTATTAACAAGGGGGCGAGCACTCCATATACGTAATAATTTCTGCCCGTTTTAAGCTTTAATGTTGCTCCTTACTATCAGTTGAAAAAACTTGTTTTTTAAAATTTAATTTCTGATCATTTTTAAATAATTATGGGAAATTTGGCGCCCCCTTCATGGAAAATTCTGTTCCCCCATGAAAAATTCCTCCATGGAAAGATCCTCCCACGATACCCCCCCTCCCGACCTCCATGAGAAAAATCCCTCCTGAAACCGTCTGTATACTTGTAAATAACCAATACTATATGTAAACAATGGGCAAAGTTCATAGCTTGCAGCCATCCTCAGATTAAGTCATCCTCAAAGACATAGTTATTTTATTTTTCGAATATTCTGAATAAAGTGGCTGTCTCAAAGTTTTGATACAGTGACTTTGGAGAAAATATGAGGGTGGGAGGGTGCCTAGTTGCCCTCCAATTTTGGTCACTTTAAAAGGGCACTAGAACTTTTAATTTCCGTTCGAATGAGCCCTCTCGCGATATTCTAAGACCACTGGGTCGATTCGATCACCCTGAAAAAAAAAACAAATAAACACGCATCTGTGATCTTTCTTCTGGCAAAAAATACAAAATTTCACAGTTTTGCAGATAGGAGCTTGAAATCTCTGCAGTAGGGTTCTCTGATACGCTAAATCTGATAGTGTGATTTTCGTTAAAATTCTATGACTTTTAGGGTTTTTTTTCCTCTTTTTTCGAAAATAGGGCAAATTTTCCCAGACTCGTAACTTTTGATGGGTAAGACTAAACTTGATGAAATAAACTTATATATTTGAAATCAGCATAAAAATCCGATTCTTTTGATGTATCTATTGGTATCAAAATTCCGTTTTTTAGAATTTCGGTTACTATTGAGCCGGGTCTTTCCTTCAGGTCGTTACCACGAACTGTTTGACACCAAACAAATACATGAAAGTGATTAGTGCTATGTACGAGAATAACATTGCTGTGGTTAAGTTAGGAAATCAGGTTAACAGCTGGTTTCGTTTTAAACCAGAAGTTAAGCAGGGTTGTGTTCTATTCCCGTTTATACGGATCGTTTTGATTAACTTTGTCCTAAGGAGCACAGAAATGACAATGGGAGAACACTGGGATCCAATGTGGAAGAAAAACTTTCCGCATCTCAACTCTCCGTATCTCGATCAAGTTGTCCGTATCTCACTCTCTGTAATATAACTGACTGTATCTTAAATAGTAGTTTGTGCGAAAAATGTGGTTCAATCAGGGTTGCCACCCTGACCTGGAAGAATTGACTAAATCTGAGAGGAAAAATTTACTAAATCGTATCTGTTTTTACTCAATGGTCAAATAAATTTTTGCGCGTGCGGCTGCCACCGCACGCGCACCATCAACCATTAATTTTTACTATAGGAGGATAATCAATAGGATTTTCACAATCTCTTTTCCTTTTTTCTCTTTTCCTCTTTTCTTTCGTTTTCATAGTATGATATAAGTTCAAAAATCCCTTTTTTTTTAGATTATTTGGATGTACTACTGGATAGGCTTCATATTTCAGTTGCGGTGTATGCAAGACGTCAAACAATAGTCTGGAATCTTGGATTCTGGAAGTTCTGCTGGTGGAGCCGGCTTTAAATTTATCAATGGTCTTCAGGTCATAAGATTCAGATATATTGAAAGAGTACAAAACAATCAACGAAGAAAAACAGCTACAACTCATAATCACGAAGCAATTCAGACGATGGAGTGCTTAGTGCTAAGATGGAGTTCTTATAAATCATGACTTTTTACTAGATCCTTTAAATTTACTAGATTTTTTTTATTAGATCTAGTAAAATCCTACTGACGGTGGCAACCCGGGGTTCAATCACGGTTTCTAGAGCTATAACGAGAGAAAGGATGAGATGGCTAGGACTCGTTTTGTGAATGAAAGATGACAGATTACCAAAGATTGTCTTTGTCAGCCACCCGCCTAGGGCCAGACAAAAAGCGGGTTGTCATCGATTGGCCTGGGAGGAATTTCTTGGGAGGGTGTAAAGAAGGAGGCTTTGAATGGATTGTAATGGAAGATGAGTGTGTGTAGCTGTGTTGGCAACATTTGGCTTGGCTTTGCAGTGAGTTGTTAGTAATAATAATAGAACTCTAGAAAAATAATTATACTTTAATGTAAATCCTGTAAAATAAATAAAATAAAATTGAAAAATGGATATCACAAACCATTTGGACAAAAGACAAGAAACTATGACAAAAAGAATCAAAAGGAAATGTAGTACATTACAGTTAGAAATCCTTTTTAGTATTTCGAATTTATACCAAACTCTTGAGTGTTCCTTCTGTAAAATACACAAACGTTAATTCACCAAAAGTGCATGGAGGGGAGGGGAGGGAGTAAAATGCATTTTTAAAAAGCTAGGGGATAATTTAATGGTTTCTTTAACTTTTTCCAATGAAATTGTCAAAAATATATTTTCAATGAAAATACTTAGAAAACGTATTTTCGGAACTTAGGAGGGGAGGGGGGAATAAAAGGGACAATCGTTCCTTAAAGCCTCCCCCCTAAATTGACGTGACTGGCTAAATAATTTGCCTCTGATAAGGACTGGCATCCCATTTAGAGTTTGTAAAGCTACAAGGTTCTGCATTAGCTGGGCTGTACTCCGCATATTTCGACCAATCAAATGGTTCAAGGTCTTAACATCTCCTGTAAGTTTGAAACAAATACCGAATGTTCTTTCAGTATTGAATTTAATAAATTTAATTTAGCTAAAATTAATGGTATGTACAATCAGTGGCGGATCCAGGGGAGGGGCGTGGGGAGCGCCCCTTCCTAACGTAGTCTAAAGTAGTGTAATTTACTTAGTTAACGCAAGTTTGCGTTAATTAAACTTGCTCCTAAGGCAAGTTTATAAGGATCAACCTATTTTGCGCCCCCCTCCCAAAAAAAAATCCCGGATCCGCCCTTGTGTACAATCATATCAATTTGGCTTAATCCTGTGTTCAATTTAGCAGTGCTTGAAAAGGACAGTCTACTTACTTGAACTCCAAACTCCTTTTCTATACTCTGAATTAGGTTGGGGTTAGGCTCTGATAGAAATGTCTCATAGGAAAAACTGACTAAAATTGGCATCATAACCTGCAAAAAATTATCTTTGTTATTCACATTAATTTTAGTTTTATTTTCAAACGATGTAAGAAAACTTAAAAAGGTAAAATAAAAAAAACTGTTTTTTTAGCCTGTTTTTTTTTTGTCAAGTAAATTTGTATGTCTTTCTTTTAGGACCTCTAGAACTACGTCTAGTACCTCTAACATTTGAACTAGAGGTTTTAAAGCTTTTTGGCCCAACACTGTTAGTAGTAGCCGAAAGCCTACAAACATTTGGAATTTGGAGAAAAGCTTTAATCAATGCCTTTGAAAAAACCCGCAAAACTGGCTTTTTTTTCAAAAATTTTGTACTTTTTTTTGATTTTTCGATTTTTTTTCTAAATATTACAAAAATGTGCAAGTTTAGGTCTTCTCATAAAAAGGGAAACATTCGAGTTGCCTCTCTCTACTCTACTTGGTCATGAATAGGTGTAATAAAATCAAATATTGCTGGTCTCAAGATTAGAGCTTGTATATGACATTTTTACCCTCCTGAGATATTTGCTGAAGATTTTCTCAAGCTGTTCTCAAAGGGAGGATTAGCTAGGCAATGTAGGTTTCTAATGGACTAATTGTGGACTTATGGTATTTTAGGATAAAGATAACAGGCTTAGCGTCTGGTGGCTTTTGTCGATATATATTTACTTGGTAAAAAATTTTGGGCCATTTTTAATGTAGATATGACTTTTCTACCAAGGAATAGTCTTGATATTTTTCTACTGGTTTTCTCTACCCTTTTATGGAATTCAAGTACCTCCACAATCGCACAATATAAATTATTTATTCAGTAAACTATGTCAACAATAGATAAAGCTAAAGTTGGATAAACTAGAAACAAGAAAATGAGGAAGAAAATGAAAAAAAAACTGTAAACAAGAAAAACTAGAAAAAAGCCAAGCTAAAGCTAGTCCCACTGTATTATCACTGTTAATCGCAAAAGTAATCTAATAATCTAGAATTTTGTGTGTTATTCCTTCAAGAAAGAACACAATAAAGTATGAAGAAAATATAAACACAAGAAAGTATGCCCCTTAAGCTGATAGCTTCAAAATATAGGAATGTCTTTAAATTTTGCGTTAGTATATTACTAAGATACTTGCTGTTACATTTATGTTATTTCCGAAGGCCTGCCAACTTTCAGAAATCACGTATACCAGGGTGTGTCCGCCTGCCAAGCGTGGCAAAACTCTGCCAAGCGTGGCGGAATTGTGCAAGGCATGTGGCATGATGAGATATACATCAGAAGACGGAAAGTAAGTAGGGATCTCCTCGATTGTTTCTTCGTAGAACTTACCCGAACACGGCTCCTAGCATACTCCACGTTTGGCAGTTCGCCCGCAATCGAAACCTGGTTGCTTTTTTCTGAGTTGCTGGCTTTATTTGAATCTGGAAAATGAACCAGACAGTTCGTATCGTTCATCACCCTTTGAATTGAACAGCCACCCCGTCCGATAATATGTGAATGGTCTGTATATGACACGTCAATCTTTAGAGATACTCGGCTTCCCTGAAAAAAAAAAACAACATTTAAATGTAATATTTCTTTTTAACAATAATAACGATTTATTTTAGTTATGTAAATATTACAATACAACCTTTAACCAAAGATGTCACGTATATCTACAGTAAAAAAACAACCACAGAAAAACTAGATTTATAAACAATCATGGAACTATTTGTAGGATTAGCGACACTTCCTGATTATTAAGGCCCTTGCGTCGGCCCTGCAGTGTGTTGTGAAAGCTTAATCTGAACTCTGGGTCCTGTAATACCAAGCCGAGATCAAACCCATTGCACAACCACAGAAATTATACGTAATCATGATAGGGGGAAAATGTATAACAAAACCCAAAAAAGAGAAAAAAAACTGGGAAGGATGTTTCCAGCACAAAGTGGGAAAAAAGCCAATTTTGAAAATAAAGTACATACAAAATTGCGAAGAATCGCAATCGAGAGTGTGAAGTAGAGTGGTATCTAGAAAATTTGTATGATTCAATTGGGCTACTGAGATGTATTTAGTCCAAAATTTGGGTGAGAGGTGAGGGAAGGATGGGTGTCTGGAACACAAAAAAATGCTTCCATTGTAACTGAACCACCGCGTAACTGAACCCCAAGCAACTGAACCCCTGTAACGGAACCCCCGTGCAACTGAACCATCGTGCAACTGAACCACCTTACAACTGAACCACCGTGAAATTGAACCACCGTGCAACTGAACCCCCGTGCAACTGAACCCCCGTGCAACTGAACCCCCGTGCAACTGAACCCCCGTGCAACTGAACCCTCGTGCTACTAAATCTTCATGCAACTGAACCCCCTTTAACTGAACCCTCGTGCAACTCAACCCCCTTGCAACTCAAACACATTTAACTAAACCCCAGTGTAACTGAACCACCATGTAACTGAACCCCCGTGCAAGTGAACCACCGTACAACTGAACCACCGTGCAACTGAACCACCGTGCAACTGAACCCTCGTGTAACTGAACCCTCGTGCAACTCAACCACTGTACTTACATTGGGTAAAACACAAGTTAGAATCTTTACATGTTCAACCTTGCTGGAATTGTTTGCTTTATTAAGTCTTTATATAAGTTACTGTCAAGATGATTTATAAAAATGCTCTGTTTTGTTGTCACAAAAACAAAGAAAATCGGACGTCATAAACTCTTAAATCCAGGTTCTCTGTTTTATGTCTGTTAATGGGGGGGTTCCCTTCACCCTGTCAATTTCTACGGGTCTAAGCGTTTACCCCCCTCCACCGCGGAAAATTTAGCCTCCTCCAACCACGGAAACCCCATCACCTGGAAAATACCCCCATCGCGGAAATTATGGTTTTCAAAAATTAAAAATCTTCTTTGAGTCGTGTTATTTTTTAGTTTAATTGAGAAGTTCTAAGGGAAGTGGAAAAGAGGAATTTATATGTAAATCTTGCCCTCCCCTCAGTGAAAATATTTCCATCTCCAGAAAGATCCTCCAGAAAACCCCCACACAAAGAATTTTCGTATGTTTTTCAATGACAAAAACTATCTGTAAGCAAAGACAAGTAAAAAAAAACTTAAAAAGGAGCTGAAACTTCTGCAATGGTATTATCTGATTGTTTTGTAGCTAGAAAGAGAGGGCGATATCTCAAAGGTTGCATTTTGATGCCAAAACATCTCAGCTCTCATTGAGCCTTCAAATAAATACAGAATTAGCTCTAAGAGACAGACGACAGGAGGATGTAGGTAGAAATTGTTTGATAATCCCCAGGCATTTCTATTCTATTTTTTATAAGCCGAAAGTGATTGGAGACTAACCACCCACAAGAGGTATTTTTTTTTTGGGGGGGGGGGGGTGGAGATTTTCAACGGGTAGGTATTTTCTGGGAGGGGGGTATTTTCCGTGAGGTGTTATTTTCCGCGGGGTATTTTCCTTAATGGATATTTTTTTTGCGGGGGAGGGGGGGGGGGGTAAACGGCAGTTCTCACCGTTTAGCTACTGTAATTTTTTTTTACCACTTTGCTTATTTTGTTGTTTTCATTTTGTGATATTTTCTACGCTCGTAGTTGTTTATCGTTTGGTTTGAAAAAAGGTCAATTACCTGCTTCGGTGGAGCCAACACAAAAGCTACTTTCTCTTTGTGTTTGGAAACGACGTTAAAACTTAAAATGAACAGAAATTATTCCGTATATGAAAGGGGCTGTTCCCTCCTCAACGCCTCGCTCTTTACGCTAAAGTTTTTTATTGTTAAAAAAAATAGAGTTGTGAGAAAGTCAAACTTTACCGTAAAGAGCGAGGCGTTGAGGAGGGGTTAGCCCCTTTCATACACTGAATAATTTCCGTTCGTTTTAAGTTTTAACGTCGTTCCTTGCTTTCAGTTAAAAAAAACTTGTTTTTTTATTTAATTTTTGGACGTTTTTGAATTAAAGCAGGGTTTGATTTTGGTTCACCGTACATGAACAATTAAAACAAAATTTCCATATTAATTTTACTTTTATTTGGTTAAATGGCTTTCTCAAAACTTGTTTAATTTTATTTACGAACGTTTTTATGAGTAATAAATATACGTGACTTACGAATTAGCTTACGTAACGAACTTCTATATCCATATATTTTTAATACGTATATTATGGGGTTCGCCCCCTAGTCAATACCTCGCTCTTTAAGCTAAAGTTCGAATTTTGTTCCAATTCTTTAAAAATGACCCCTTAATCACAAAGGCCGTTATTTAGAATAAATAGCTCTTATTAAAGTACTAAAAAAATTTTGGCTTAAAGAGCGAGGTATTGACTAGGGGTTGAACCCAATCATATACGTAATTTTTCTGTTCGTTTTAAGTTTTGATGTTGCTCCTTACGTTCAGTTGAAAAACTTGTTTTTTTATATTTAATTTCTGATCTTTTTTTAAAATAATGTTGGGAAATCCGGCGCCCCCTTCATAGCGATGTCCCTTCCCCCATGAAAACTTGCTTCATGGTAAGATCCTCCCACATAAACCCCCGACCCATCAACCCACCTCCCACTACCAGAAAAAATCCCCCCTGAAAACGTCTGTATTCTTCCCAATAACCTATACTATATGTTAACATTGGGTAAAGTTCATAATTTTCAGCCCTCCCCCCAGGGAATTCAGGGGATAAAGTCATCCTAAAGGACATAGTTGTAGTATTTTCGGCTATCCTGAACAAAATGGCTATCTCAAAATTTTGATCGAGTGACTTTGGGAAAAAATCGAGCGTGGGAGGGGGCCTAGTTGCCCTCCGTTTTTTTGGTCACTTAAAAAGGGCACTAGAACTTTTAATTTCCGCTACAATGAGCCCTCCCAAGATATTCTAGGACCACTGGGTTGATATGATCACCTCTGGGGGGGGGGAAACAACAAAAAAACAAATAAACAGGATTCTGTGATCTTTCTTCTGGCAAAAAATGCAAAATTCCACATTTTTGTAGATAGGAGCTTGAAACCTCTACAGTAGGGCTCTCTGATACGCTGAATATGATATTGTTATTTTCATTAAGGTTCTATAACTTTTAAGGGGTCTTTCCCCCTTTTTTCGAAATCAGTCAAATTTTCTCAGGCGCGTAACTTTTGATGGGTAGGACTAAACTTGATGAAACTTATATATTTGAAATCAGCATTAAAATCTAGTTCTTTTGATGCATCTATTGGTATCCAAAACCCGTTTTCTAGAGTTTCAGTTACCATTGAGCCGGGTCGCTCCTTACTTACAGTCCGTTACCACGAACTGTTTGATTTAAACCCACAATGATAATAAATTACGGTACTATTTTGCTTAATAGTACACAACGGCTATAGACAGTCTAATGAATGCCGTGATGGAGACCCATAAGCGGGTAATTGTCATCTAAATTAATTAAAAAAAAAACTTTCCGAAAAATAAGTTTTTCAAAGAAAAGTAAAGACCATTTTAAACTTAAGCGCAGCAGATATAAATACCTTTTAAAATTCAAACTTAAAACGCCCAGAAATTACTATTAAAGAACAAATGTAACCCAAAACGAACAGAAATTAAATAAACTATCATAGCAAAAACATACAACAAGTAATAATATAAATGAATAAACAGATCTTAAAGCGAGTAATGCTTAGATTGAATATGAAAATCAAGCTTAAAACAAAAACAAATATTTTCCTATTGAAGAATAAATGAAACTTAAAACGAACAGAAATTAAATAAACAATCAATGCAAACAAACATAACATAGATATTAATGTAATTTAATAAATAAATCTTAAAACGGGTGAAACTTAAATTGAAATGCAAATCAAGCTTGAGACAAACAAAAATCACTGCAAACAAGAGTTTGGGTATCACCTCCTTCTCTCACTGTAAAAGTCTAAAACCTGCGTTATTGGCGCTTCACTGAAAACTATGACAAATGTTTTCTTTTGTACTTAGTATTGAAAATAAACATTAAAATTATAGTAACATTTTGAACTGATGAACTTTCAGCAATTAATATCATTATACATCAAATATTTAGTTTAATTTATTAGCTCTTTTGAGTTGTTCAAGACGAATATAGTTTCACTGCAAACAAGAGTTTGGATACTGCCCCCTTCCTTAAATGTAAATAAAAACCAAAAGCCTACTGCGTCATTGGCGCTTAACTGAAAACAAATTATATTACAAATATTTTCTTTTCCAGTTCTTACAGCATTGAAAATAAAATAAATTACAGTGAAATAAATTCTTGAACTGGTGGATCTTTCAACAAATAATATCATTATACATGAATATTCAATTTGATGTTGTTTATACTTTCCAAGACTGTTCAAAACGCATATAGTTTTCAGTAAAGCGCCAATGACGCATCAGGTTTTAGGCTTTTATATTGAGAGAAGGAGGTCATACCCAAACTCTTATTTGTAGTGATTTTTGTTCGTTTCAAGCTTGATTTGCATATTCAATCTAAGTTTCACTCGTTTTAAGATTTATTTATTAATTTACATTAATACCTATTGTATGTTTGTTTGTATTGGTTGTTCATTTAATTTCTGTTCGTTTTAAGTTTCATTTATACTTCAATAGGATTTTTTTTTTCGTTTTAAGCTTGATTTTCATATTCAATCTAAGCATTACTCGCTTTAAGATCTAATTATTCATTTATATTATTACTTGTTGTATGTTTTTGCTTTGATTGCTTATTTAATTTCTGTTCGTTTTGGGTTTCATTTATCCTTTAATAGTAATTTCTGGTCGTTTTGACTTCGAATTTTAAAAGGCATTTGTATCTGCTGAGCTTAAGTTTAAAATGGCCTTTACTTTTCTTTGAAAAACTTATTTTTCGGAAAGTTTTTTTTTATTAATTTTTGTTCGTTTTTTATTGCAAAAAGTTTCAAATTTTTGACAAAATGGCTATCTCAAAACTTTTATCGGATGCGTTTGGGCAAAAAGTGCGCGGGGGGAGGCTAATTAACATTGGTCTCTTTTGACTCTTTAAAAGTGAACTAGAACTTTCTATTTTCAATCAAATGAGCTCTCTCTGAAGTTTATACGAGTATCCCATCTATAAGAACCATATATATACCTCGTATATCCCCAGAGTATAACTTACAACGCCTGTCCCTGGGCCCTAGGGGGTTGTGTCGACCCCGGAGTTTTAATATCTGATGGTTGAACTATTTTTAACAAAATGGTCACCTCAATTTTTTATCGGATGGGTTTATCCATCCGATAAACCCAAAGGTGTGGAGGGCGGGAGGGGCTAGTTGCCCTCCGATCTTTTTTCACTCTGAGAAAATGACCTACAGCTTTTAATTTACGTTCAAATGAACCCTCTCGGAAGTTAATACGAGCATCCCTTTCATAAGAACCACATATGGCCCCAGGACATAGCTTACAATGCCTGCGCCCAGGCCCTGGGGGGGACGTATTGACACCGGATTTTTTGTTATCTGACCTTTGAACTATTTTGAAAAAAATCGCTCTCTCTAAATTCTTATCGGAGGATTTGAGGAAAATAGGGCGTGGAGAGTGGGGCTAGTTGCCCTCCGATCTTTTTTCAGTCTGAGAAACTGAACTACAACTTTTAATTTCCATTCAAATGAACTCTCTCGGAAGTTTATACGAGCATCCCTTTCATAAGAACCACATACGGCCCCAGGACATAGCTTACAATGCCTTCCCCCAGGCCCTGGGGGGGACGTATTGACACTGGAGTTTCTGTTATCTGACCTTCGAACTATTTTGAAAAAAAATGGCTCTCTCAAAGTTCTTATCGGATGGGTTTGAGGAAAATAGGGCGTGCAGAGGGGGGCTAGTTGCCCTCCGATCCCTTTTGACTCTTAAAAAGTGAACGAGAACTTTCAATTTCCTATTATATGAGCCCTCTCAGAAGTTTATACGAGCATACCTTCCATAAGAACCATATATACCCCCAGAGCAATACTTACAACGCCTGCCCTGGGCCCTGGGGGGGGGGTGTCGACACAGGAGTTTTGTTATATGATCTTTGAACTATTTTTAACAAAATAGCTACCTCAAATTTTTTATCAGATGTATTTGGGGATAAAGGGCTTGGGGGGCCAGTTGCCCTCCGATCACTTTGGACTCTTAAAAAGGGCATTAGAAATCTAGATTTCCAATCGAATGAGCCCCTTTTGAAGTATATACAACGACCTCTTCTATATGAAGTGCCTCTGGGAAAAAATAAATGGAGTGTAGGGGAGGCTAACTGCCCTCCAATCAATTTTGACTCTTAAAAAGTGCATTACAATTTTAAATTTCCAATCGAATGAGCCCTCTATGAAGTTTATACGAGCATCCCTTCCATAACAACCACATATGCCCCAGGGCATAACTTACAACGCCTAATCCCGGGTCCTGGGGGCTGTGTCGACACCGGAGTTTTTTGTTATCTGAACCTTGAGCTTTTTTAACAAAATGTGCATTTAGATGCATTTAGGGCGTGGAGGAGGGGGGGGGGGGCTAGTTGCCCTCCGATCTCTTTTGACTCTTAAAAAGTGAACAAGAACTTTCAATTTCCAATCAAAGCAGTCCTCTCCGAAGTTTATACGAGCATCCCTTCCATAAGAACTATATATGCCCCTAGAGCATTACTTATAACGCCTGCCTCCGGGCCCTGGGGGGTTGCGTCGACACAGGAATTTTTCTTATCTGACCTTTGAACTATTTTAATGAAATGGCCATTATAAGTATTTTATCGGATGGGCTTGGGGAAAAAGGGTGATTGAGGGGGGGGGCTAGTTGCCCTCAGATAAAGTGATCGGAGGGCTTCCACCCCACCCTATTTTTCCCCAAATACATCCGATATAAATTTTGAGACGGCCATTTTATTTAAAACAGTTCAAAGGTTAGATAACTATACCAGAGTTAAATAACTATGGTTCATAACCTCAGTCTCTGGTACAAGGGCTGTAAGTTATACAAGTTGCCTATTGTTAACATATAAGTTTTTTTTTATCAAGAAAAGATAGCATGCTTGATCCTATAAATAAAAAACAGCATGCAACATTAAGATCAAACGTTAGGGAAATATCAAGAAGAATGTCAAATACAATCAAAAAACATTTATTCTTTTATTGGTTGTGAATAGGAAATGCCAGGAACATTTACAATGGCTGATGGTATCAGCCGTCACATTGTTTGGAAAATATTTAGGAGCATCTTCAACTAAATCACGAGGTACAATGTGCATCCAGTTTTAAAAGACGTTGTATCGGCAATGTGTCGAGAACAGCTAAGGGTATAAACCTGAGGGTATGAAGTTAAAACTTTCATTGCAAGTTGAAGGAATGTTGAAAAAAAGGCTGGAGTGCAACCAATCCCCCTCCCATGTCCTTTTTAGTTGCAATCTCCTCAAGGACATCTGATAAAAATTCGTTATCTAGATTCACAAAGGTCAAATATTTTCAACACATATGTTTATTACTTAACGTCCAAAAGGTCTGATTCATCTGAAAAACAGAGTAATAAATCAGCTTTAATGGTTTGTCACATTGGATATTCTTTTTCTTTTGCAAAAATAAAACAAAGCTTTTTCGTGAATACTTTTGACAGGCGTTTATATCATGAGTTTAAGAAACAAACAATTTCAACAAGGTTGAACATGTAAAAATTCTAACTTGTGTCTTACCCAATGATATTGCTTAATATTTTTAGAGAACTGAAAATCTGAGTTCAGTGGTTCAGTTCCACGATGGTTCAGTTACACGAGGGTTCAGTTGCACGGTGGTTCAGTTGCACGATGGTTCAGTTACACGGTGGTTTAGTTGCACGCTGGTTCAGTTGCACGGTGGTTCAGTTGCACGGTGGTTCAGTTGCACGGTGGTTCAGTTGTACGGTGGTTCTGTTGCACGGGGGTTCAGTTACACGGGGGTTTAGTTACATGTGGGGTTTAGTTACATGGGGGTTCAGTTAAATGGGTTGAGTTGCCCGGGGGTTTAGTTGCACGAGGGTTTAGTTAATTGGGGTTCATTTGCCCGGTGGTTCAGTTACACGAGGATTCAGTTGCACGGGGGTTCGGTTATACGGGGGTTCAGTTGCACGCTGATTCAGTTACATGGTGGTTCAGTTACACGGTGGTTCAGTTACAGGGGTTCAGTTTCTTGGGGTTCAGTTTCTTGGGGTTCAGTTACATGGTGGTTCAGTTACACGCACACCCAGAACATACCATCTCAGGTTAACAATTCTAATTTTCCTTGTAAGTTGGTACTTCGAGTTAATGTTAGAGGAAAAATTATATTAGATACAATTCGAGATTTTTTTTAGGGGGGGAATAAAAAAAGGTTCCCTCCCCTCAAAAAACATTAAAAATTTCCTCCCCTCACGGGAAACTCCTCCGTGGAAAAATTCCTCCCACGCAATTACACCCTGCCCCCGTAGAATTCCCCCCGGACAACTCAATCCTAGCTGAAAATCCCCCCCCCGTAAAATTTCTTGTGGACAATTCAGCCTGAAAAATTTTCTTTAGCATACTTTCATTTGAAATACTTTAAATCCTAATTATTTTTTATATCACTCCGGAAATCCCCCCTCCCATAGAAATTTTTACCGCGAACTGTTTGATGAGAACCAAACCTATGTATGTGAGATGAAGATCTCAAATACATTTGTAGATCGACTAAGGCATTTTCCAATGGTTTACTTTTTGTTTCGATCCAACTCAGTTTTTAGGGGATTTCAGGCTATTGCTTTTTGTTTACTATAGGCAGTGGTTGGTCACCTACCAGGTTATAGCCACTGCTGCAACCACGACACTGTATTGATTGCAACTAGATTGGTATTCCTACAAAACCACAGCAGTCTGTAACCATTTCCGTTTTCTTTTGCTACATCAAATTTACCTAAGCTAGGATACCATCTACCCCTATTTCTACCATGCTGGGCATTGAAATCCCCTAGTAAAAATACCCTATTTCTACCTGAGACCATGTCTATTTGTTCCTGTAGTTGTTGAGTCCCTACTATATCTATTAATCAGTTCTACAGGGGCATATACAGTGAGAACTGATAACCTGCATGTTTTACTCATAAAATGAGCGGCTATTATTCTATTAACAATACATTACCCACCTTCAGATCATTAAGGGCATTAAGACCCAATAATAAACCATATTTCTAGTAGTAGACCATAAACATCTGGTAGACCATATTTCTGCACGTAACCCTGTCTAAACCAGCTGTAGCAGAGCGGATTGATGCTCTGCTTGGCGATACGAGACCCAGGACTCGATCCCCGCCAAGGTCCCCGCCAAGCAAGGTTAGGCGTCAAGCTTGCTACTTGTCCCTGTAAAAAAAGACCCAGCAATTGAAACGTCGATTTGACGCCCTATGCGCCAGCAATGGCTCTGAAGGATCTTTATCCTTTATCCTTTCTATTTGTCCCCCTACCTGTAAGTAAAAGTCGTCACAATCACTACATCTCCATCAGTAAGTTCTAAAGAGGTATATACTAAAGAGGTATATACTAAAGAGGTATATTCCAAAGAGGTATATACTACTATGACTGATATCCTGGACTTTTTAGTCTTAAACGTTGCATTATTAATACAAAGCGTTTTCAGCCGTTTCTTGAAATAAATCTTGCTTTAGTTATTGCCTTGTGTTTTTACATGTCAATTATTTTGCCCCCTAAGAATTTTCACACTTTTTTTTGAAAAAATTCACTTTTAACTCCATTCCTTTATGTTTCCACAAGCCAACACGTCATGATACTCCATGGCAATTCCCGGCCTGTGGCACTCTGTGGCTAGCCCATGGTACCCTCTGACACCTACTATCATTCTTAACATTTCAGACATTTCCATGATAAAAATGATGCTTTAACTCCGATGGTTTGTTTTTGCAAGCCATCCCCTCGTGATAATCCAAGGCAGTTCACGCCCCTGTCGCACCTTTTGGAACTTTTGATGGAGACAGCCCTTTTTAACCGGGACTAGAACTCTCTTATTGCGTGGAACATATTTGAAACATAGAAATGTGTTTTACTTAATTTTTTCTATAAATTTCATGCAAAAAATCAAAATTTAGAGTGAAAAATCCCATTAAGAGCTACCTTTTTGAACTTTTCATGGAGACAGCCTTTTTTTAGCCCTTTTTAGACCTGCCCAATCTAAAAAGGACCTTTTTAGACCTGGACCAATCTAAAAGCTTCCTTATCTTGGTTGCAGTGGTAGCTATACCCCAGTATAGGACAAACCCATGCCAATAGTAACCCAACATTATGACCAAAAAGAGAGCTGTTATGAGAGCTGTAAAGGGCTCATGTTAAAGGAAATTGCATAGAGCCTTTTGTAATTAACAAAACTCAATACCTGAAATAAACTAATTTTTTTGACAAAAAAATGTCCGTCATAATACAGAAAATGATTCGCAGTGTCATACTTTAAAGAGGTCTCTGGGTAACGATGACAAGGTAGTTCTTTCTTTACTAGTCCTTCTAAGAAAAATCCAAAAAAAATTTTTGGATACCATTTGCGTTACAGACACATCTCAATTACTAAGGGTGACATACCTAAAAGAGGATCCTGGGTAACAGTGATGCCGACATAGTTCATTCTTTACTAGTTCTGTATAAGAAAAAGACAAAGGTATTTTCCTGTGTGTAATGCAGGGCTCCCATGGGGTCAATAAAGTTAATAAAGCTATTCACAAAGTTAATAAACCTTTTTCCTCGCATAACCTTGTTAAATTTATTACTGTCGGAAAATAAGTTGAATTTAATTTAACTTTTTCAAGAAAGTCTGCAAAGTTTAGCCAATAACAGAAGACTTGTGGAAAATGTCAAATAAACCACACACAAATTAGTGTCTACGTATATAACAGTGTATACTTACTTAAATATTTTGCTTGGTAAAAAATTAAGGGCTAGACAAAAATATTTTCATCCAAGCCTTGGATTTCCTTGGATTTTCATCCAAGGAAAAAATGCTTAAAAAGATGGTTTTCTCAGCTACATGTCTGATTATTCCAGTTATTTTCTATGAAAAATTGCTGTTAAGTCAAAAAAGTGAAATTCTTGTGTGACTGGGAAAAACTGCGTGGTTCGCAGTTTCATAAAAAAAAGTTATTAACTTTATTGACGCCGTGGGAGCCCTGCATAATACATATTTTTCATAAGGTTAGCGTCTTTAATTTTTGTGAACCACAAAAATTTTGATTAATACTTTTTACAAAGAATTCATTATTAACCCCACTCCCTGTTTAAGCACCCCATCCTTCCTTCCTTGGTAAATCAAATCTACATTACCTATTTCATGTTTACTGCCCAAGTGATATTCGTTTCTGAAACTAGTAAGTCCAGTTCGAAACCTCAGAATTCAGCAGTCAAAATTTCGGTACGGGAGCTGTTTTTTATCTTAGTAATTTTACAAGTTGTCATTTTCATATTCTTTAAATCATTGAACTTGTCATTTTATCATTAGAGTATTCACGGGCAATTCAATTTCCTTTATGAGCTAAAGTTATCAAAGTTAGTAATGTAAAGATTTTGTGAATGGTCTGGGTACCATGAGAAAGGTAGTCATGAGCTTGTTATCATGACCATCTAAAAAATCGAACCTTTGACTTTTGACACGACAAATTCGTTTATTTGTTTTTTTTGCTTTTTTTTTACTTCTGACACGATATAATTTGAATTTTGTTTTAGCCTAATTCAATCCTATAGTTTCATCATTGTTCTGCACAAGCTTTTTCCCGCTTCTAGTTTGGTTTGTTAGGCCATTTTTCAGTGCACATAAAAAGTATATACAAAAATACCCATACACTTGCACAACGTATCATAGGCAGCGCAATCGCGCTGCCTAAGTAAAGAACTATGTTGGCACAATGTATTATTTTTTTTTGTTCCAGACCAGGGCACTTCGTATCAAAGGAGTTATCGTAAAAACTTCGAAAATAAATTGTTTGATTGGAAATTGGAGTGGCTTGTGTCCTTTTTAATAGTCGAAAGTGATTGGAATGCAACTAACGCCCCTTCCACGCCCAACGTTTCCCTAAACAATTTTGAGATAGCCATTTTGAGATA
This sequence comes from Artemia sinica, assembly GCA_027921565.1. Lineage (NCBI taxonomy): Eukaryota > Metazoa > Arthropoda > Branchiopoda > Anostraca > Artemiidae > Artemia > Artemia sinica. Next base: position 75,110,134 of record CM051257.1, on the reverse strand, counting down.
GCCATCCAATCAAAATTTTGAGATAGCCATTTTGTTCAGCGCAGTTGATTTCCAAATAGAAATTATGTTTTTAGGAGGACTCTCCCCCATAACCCTCAGGGCAAGGGCTGTAAGTTATGCCCTGGGGGCATATAAGGCTTTTATAGAAAGCTTTGTCGTAGAAAGTTCAAAAAGTGCTCATTCGATTCGAAATTCAAAGGGCTAGTGGCTATAAGCTATGCCCTGGGGGCATATAAGGTTTTTATTGAAAACTTTGTCGTAGAAACTTGAAACAGGGGTCATTTGATTGGAAATTCAAAGGGCTAGTGCCCTTTTTGATAGCCGAAAGTGGTTAGAGGGCAACTAACCCCCCTCTCATGCCCACCTTTTTCCCAAACACATCCAATAAAAAATTTTACATAGCCATTTTGCTAAACTTAGTTAAAAGTTTTAGAAATTAGGTCTTTGAAGACGATAACCCCCTCAGAGCCCTCAGGGCAAGGGTTGTGAGTTATGCCCTGGGGGCATATAAGGTTTTTATAGATAGTGATGTTGAAAAAACTTCAAAAAGCTCAAAAAGGCTCATTCGATTGGAAATAGAAAGGGCTAGTGTCCTTTTTAAAAGTCAAAAGAGATTGAAGGGCAAATAACCCCCCTCTCACGCCCATCATTTCCTCAAATACATACAAACAAAATTTTTAGATATCCATTTTGTTCAACGCAGTTGAAAGTTTTGGAAATTAGGTCTTTGAGGATGATACCCCCCTCCAGAGCCCCCAGAGTAATGGTTTTAAGTTATGCCCTTGGGGCATATAAGGCTTTATAGAAAGAGTTGTCGTGGAAACTTCAAAAAGGGCTCATTCGATTGGAAATTTATTAGTCAAAAATTTCGATTCAATAGTAATAAGTGATTGGAGGAAAAATAACACCCATCCCACGGCCACCATTTCCCCAAAAGCATCCAATAAAAATTTGAAGATAGCCATTTTGTTCAACCCTTATATGCCCTGGGGGCATATGAGGTTTTATAGAAACCATTGCCATAGAAACTTCAAAAAGGGCTGATTCGTTTGGAAATTGAAAGTGCTAGTGCCCTATTTAATAGTCGAAAGTGATTGGAGGGCAACTAACGCCCCTCTCTCGCCCACCATTTCCCCAAACACATCCAATCAAAATTTTGAGATAGACATTTTGTTCAATGTAGTTGAAAGTTCTGGGAATTAGGTCTTTGCCAGCGTTATCGTAGAAACTTCAAAAAGGACTCATCCAATTGGAAATTGAGAGGGCTAGTGCCTTTACTAATAGTCAAAATCAATCGGAGGACGAATGACCCCCTTCCCCATACCCATCATTACCCCAAACATCTCCGATCAACATTTTGATACAGCAATTTTGTTGAACGTAGTTGAAGGGTCTGGAAATTATGTTTTTGAGTATGACAACCCCCCACAGCCCTCAGGCCTAAGGTTGTAATTTATACCCTGGGGGCATATAATGTCATATAGAAAGTGTTGTCGTAAAAACTTCAAAAAGGGCTCTTTTGATTGGAAATTGAGAGGGCTATTGACCTTTTTAATAGTCGAAAGCCATCAGAGGGAGAATCGCATAACCCCCATGATTTCCCCAAACATTTCCGATCAACATTTTGATATAGCCACTTTATTCAACGCAGTTGAAAGGTCTGAAAATTATTTCTTTGAGGATGACAACCCTCCCCCAATAGCCCTCATGACAAGGGTCGTAAGTTATCCCCTTGGGGCATATAATGTTTTTATAGAAAGTTTTGTCGTAGAAGCTTCAAAAAGGGCTTATTAGATTGGAAATTGAGAAGACTAGTGCCTTTTTATTAGTCGAAAGAGATCAGAGGGCAAATGCCTCCCTCCACGCCTATCATTTCCACAAACACTTCCAATCAAAATTTTGATATAACCATTTTGTTAAGCTTATCAGAAAGGTCTGGAAATTATGTCTTTGAGGATAAAAAATCCCCCTATCCCTCTGGGCAATGGTTGTAAGTTATGGCCTGGGGACATATAGGGTTTTTATAGAAATTGTGGTCAGATAAACTTCAAAGGGGGCTCATTGGATTGTTAATCAGACGGTCTAGTACTCTTTTTAAGAGCAAAGTGATCAGAGGGCAGCTACCCTTTCCCCCCTACACATATGTCATATTGTCCCGAAATGCGTCTAATAGAAATTTTGAGATACCTATTCTACTCAAAATAGCCTAAATATCATATAACAAGGCTTTTGGGGTTGAAACAAACCCCAGAGATTAGGGGCAAGGGTTGTAAGTTATGCCCAGGGGGCATTAAAGGTTATTATGGAAGGTATGGTTGTTTAACTTAAGAAGTGGCTCAGTCTTTCTCCTTGAAAAAGACTATGTCTATGTAAAACGAACAGAAACTAATCAAAAAAAACTTTTTACACAAAATAATTTTTTCAAAAAAAGTAAAGAGCTCTATTAAACCAAAAATTAACAAAAATAGAATCAAATAATCTACCAAGGATACAACTACCACAAATCAGTATCAATAAATAAATGAAACCAAAACAAACAGAAATTAAAATAAGTCAAACTCAAAACAAGCAGAAATTAACCTCTGTAGGTAGACCCTGGCACAGCGCCAGCAGATCGACCGAACGCCGCCGGCACGCCGCAGGCGCACCGCCGCCGGCAGAGGTGGTGGCTTTCGGTCGACTTTAAATTAATTTTGCGGCAATTCTTTATTGCGTCAACCGCAAAGTCGGAGCTTCTCCTTCTCGTGTGGCTTAGTATTTCGATTTTCCTGATTAGAAATTAAGCAGGGCTTGCACTATCCCCGAATTTTTGGGTATTTCCCCGAAAATCCATGCTTCATCCTGAAAAAAAATTTGGTTCCCCGAATCTCCGAAAATCACGCAATCACGGTGCCACCCCTAGTGATTTATCAACAGTGACTTTCCCTGCCAAATATTACTTTGCATACCATAATTCTTCACTACTCTCTTGTTCATTAATTTTCATCTCTTTTGTTACTTTGCATAAAAACCAGACAGAAGCAATATGCAATTGCAAATATTGCAATATACACAGTTCTTCATATGTTGACAAAAAAAAGTATCGTCTTTATGAAATGAGTTTAAATCATTTCGAATGCAGTTTCCCAATCGCTATTTCTTACATCATTCGTAGTCAAGAATTTTATTTTCAAGTTGAATAGAAACCCAGGGCCCCCCATTAGGACTTGTTCACTGTCTTGGGCATTTTGCGATTTCTCATAGGCTACTGACCTAATTTGGCTTTTGTATGTGTTCCCTTTTTATTAGATTCTTAGGATCTTATTGAATGCCACGGCGAATCTATGACTCAATTTTCCAATAATTAGAGGTATATCTGAATAATTTCGACATTTTTGTTGTTGTCTTTGTACCCCTTTACTCATACCCTCAATTTTTTTTTTCAAGGAACACTAAGCTGTTTAACGTTATTTTGCGCGTTTTTTTTTTAACCATATAGTGACCTAGTTAATTATTAAGTAAATTATTTTTCTAATGAAAGCTGAGACGGTATCCTATCACGGTGGTATCCAGAGGGGGGGGGGGTAGGGAGGTATTACATTTAAATGATAATATCTCGAAATTTTTTATTGAAAGCAGGGATCCCAAATAGTTATTTTTTTTTTTATTTAAAGCAGAGACGGCATCCTATCAAGGTGGTATCCAGAGGGGGGGGGGGGTAGTGAGCTATCGTATTTAAATGATAATATCTCGATTTTTTTTTTAAGCAGGGGTGCCAATAAGTTAATTATTTTGTTTTACTTAAAGCAGAGACGGTGTCCTATCAAGATGGTATCCAGAGGGGGGGCATAGGGAGTTATTATATTTAAGTTATAGTACCTTGATTTTTTTTTTTTTTAATTGAAAGCAGGGATGCCAAAAAGTTTAAAAATTGACAAAAATTAACAAGATTTTCGTGAGTTATACTTGATACATCACTTGCATGGTTTTATCGTCCAAAAGGAAAGGAACATATGCGTCCGACCCGTTTTTTTTTCTTATTGATGAAACGGGTTTACTTTGAAAACATTCATTCATAAGTACCAGGCAGATTCACACTAAAACGAATTGGTGTGACGAAAGCGATATCGACATCCCCACCTAACGTTGCGCTCGAGTGACAATGGCGCCCTTGGTCCAGTGCCCAAGTTACATTAAAAGGCCAGGTCACAATGAAAGCTTTCAATTTGGGAGGTTCAAGAAGGAGTCTTTGACAGTCTTATGACCTCAGGGTACTAGATGTTGCAACGTTCTTACGTATCTACAGTGGTTTAAAAAATTTGATCACCCCACAAATGATTACCAAAAATATGCACAAATATAACGAATGTAACACTTTTTTCAAAGCTTTGAAGAAAAGCAAAAAGGGCTAAATACCCCTAACTACGCTTGAAAGCTATTTTAAAAAGAAACTCTTTGGAGATTTCCATGGAAATGACCATAGTAGAAGCTTTGAGCCTGGGTGGGGATCAAAGAGGAGTCTTTGAGTATTTTGACCACAGGTGACTTATTGTTGCGACTTTCTTAAATTTCGTAATTTTTGTGAGCATTTGGAAATCAAAGCTTAAACTCAACAACTGATGCTAAGTGTCCTAACATTTTGCTTGGATTAAAAGTGACGAACTAGGATGAAAATCCCAACATCTTCCCGGAGCTACTTCAGTCTGCATATTATTTCATTTAATTACATTTAAAACGGATGAGCTTTTCATTTTTACCCAAGAAAATAGCTGGCACTTCATTTTTCTTCATACCGAATAAACCATTAAGTGTTTTTTGTTTCATTGTAATTGAAGTGTTCTCATGTGAAGTGTTCATCATGTATTTTTCAATTTGATAAATTTACTCCTTTTTAGATGCAGTTTATAATTTGAGTGATATTAGGTATTTATCAGTTTATAATTTGGAATGAATCCCCAAAAGAAAAAATGAATAATATCCAAAAGAGCAGCCAAAAGCAATAAAAAAGCAGCAGTTCAGCCATAGCCTACATGACATATATTCTATAAAGAAGCCCAAAAAACTTTAAAATGCATTTTTTTAAATTGTTATTAAAAACCAGTTTTTAATACAAGAAGGCTTTTTAGGAATCCAAAAGAGCAAAAAAAACAAACAATCAACCAATAGCAAAGTCGCCAATTTCAACTGTTATAAAGGTGACGAAACAGACATAGGCAAAGGGCATTATGAAAAAATTAAGCTTCTATGTTCAAAGTTATATTCAAAGTTTTTACCCAGACAAATGACGAATTTTGTGATACGGTATTTGAAGTTTTGTATGCAGTAATACTCGATGAAAAAAACTTTTAATTTTGATAATTATTTATGTTAAGAATAAATAGCTAATAGATACTTCAACTACTCGTATTATGCAAGGGTTCTGAAACGCCACAGCCATTTCGTTTCTACCAGATTTCTACTTCTCTTGATGAATAACGAAGAAGACCAGTTTCCAGCCAGCAACTTGTGAATTTTTGAACTCATGAATAGGCTCAAATCTGTTGTAAATTTAAGCTGTGATTTGAGAAAGACTGATGAAAACATTAATGTTTGCGGTCAACATTGATCGCGCCGGCGGCGCGCCGCCGACATCTTACCGGCGGCGCGGCGGGGCGTGCTGTTTTTGGCCTCGCCGTCACCAGTCTTCCCTCATCGGCACGGCGCCGGGGTCTATCTGTAGGGTTCTAAACCCTATGCTTTCTAAAAGCTAGAATGTAATTTGTACTTTACTGAAAAAATTCTTTTAAATGTTTTCACTTTTATAACTTTAAGAAATTAAAAATTAATTAAGATTTTAAGGAATAAATATTAGCATATGCACATTAAACTTACATTGCTTATTTTTTTCATTTGAATTTTTTTATTTTATTTATTATTTTTTTTTTTTAGTTGTATCCTTGGTAGATTATTTGATTCTATTTTTGTTCAGTTTTGGTTTAATGGAGTTTTTTACTTTTTTTTGAAAAACATTTTGTGCGAAATTTTTTTTTATTAATATATAGATAAAACAAACCTGTTTTGTGAGAAAGGTTCGCCATTTGTGGATTCGGTAATGGTAATAATTTTCTATTCAATAATGGTGACCAATTATTTTACTATCGAAATGTTATTGTGAAAACAAATTCCAATTAATTTTTGGAAGAGCCTCAAAGCGCTGGAAAATGGCGGACAAAACAAAAAGTTCAACATTGGAATCGTCATTGTCAAGAATCTCATACAGGAAACACACAGCAGCCCCCCTCCTACCTTGAACGAGAAGACAACTCACTTTTTTACATGTGTTCGATTGATGTTTGCTCTTTTTTCTTGTTTTTATCTAAAAAACAGGGGGTCCCTAAATAAGACTAGTTTTACACAGAAATTATAATAAACGGAATTTCCTATAAACAGGAGAAAGGCTACTGATCTGGCCATTTTTTCAATTTTGCAATATTTTTCCTTTTTTTCTAGTTAGTGCCACTTCTAAGTTCCGCTCTTTTATTTGCCAAGTAAGCTTTCAAAGATATATCCTTTACATTTTCTTTCCCAGAACGACCAGTAACTGTGTTGTTTTCAAAAAGATATTCAGTTATGGCAACATGTTCTCGAAAAAAGCAAGCATTAGGAGTAGCTCTTTGTCAGAAGATAAACAGTTTAGATCTACACCCTTTTACATCAGTAGCTGAGACATATCCAGAAGGCCGTTAACCAAAGATTTATATAAAGGTGAATTATTAAAATTTAAAGCATTTATACTGGCACCATTTGAAATCAGCAACTTCTCCTTCCTCAGCAGCAGAATGTAACACTGCGTCATTCCAAGAACTAGAGGCATTTCTATTGCCACCATTTAAAATTATCTGTTTCTTCTTGCTTAGCAGCATAGTTTAATGGGGTATTATTCTGATAGTTGGAGTAATTTATATTGGCACCATTTGAAATCAGTCGCTTCTTCTGGCTTATCAGTATATTGTAATGGTGTGTTGTTCTCATAATTGGAGGTATTTATATTGGCAACATTTGAAAACAGCATACAAACAGCAAATCTTTCTTCCTCAGCAACAGAATGTATCACAGTGTCATTCCAATAGCTGGGGGCACTTATATTGGCACCATTTGAAATCAGTGGCTTACAAACAGCTACTTTTCCTTGCTCAGCAGTAGAACGTAACAGTGTGCCAAAATAATGGTGTGCAAGATTCCAAGAGTCGAGGGAATTAAATTGGCACCATTTGAAATTAGCAGCATACAAATAGCTACTATTTCTCGGTCAGCAGCATCATGTAACGAAGTTCGATTCCTATACGTTGGCACTATTTCAAATCAGCAGCTTACAAACAGCTACTTTTCTTTAAACAGCAAAGTGTAACGGTGTGTCGCTGGAAAATTAAGAACGTATTTCTTATGTATATAGAAAAAAAGATACATTCAGAACTTTTTGGCGACACACCGTAGTAGCACCATTTGAAATCAGCAGCTTACAAACAGCTATTTTTCCTTGCTGTTCGATAGGTGCGCGAACACAGGACACCATATTTGTTTAAAGCATTTATATTGGCACCATTTGAAATTAGCATCTTACAAACAGCCATTTTTCCTCGCTCAGAAGTATAGCGTAACGGTGATCGATTCCCATAGCAGTTTAAGGCATTTACGTTGGCATCATTTGATATCAGTAGTTTAAAAATAGTCACTAATCCTTGCTCAGCAGCATAGTGTAACTTTGAGCTTCCCAAAAACTCTATTGAAGATTGTATTTTATTGTCATATTTCAGTTCCTACAGGCTAGGGTTCGCTCTTTACTGCAAATCGAACATGAAAACCACAAAGACGAATAAAACCAAAAAAACAACAACATTGAAATAACAAATACATAACATGCCTTCTTTCCATTTCAGTACAGGTGTCCCTCACTGGAGAAGAAACATTAAATCCAAATAGAGGTCTTCATAAGGATATAGTAATTCTTAACGAGACACTTTTTTTCAAAGATAGTTACAAACACATTTTTTCAGTTGAAAAAGTATATATATATATATATATATATATATATATATATATATATATATATATATATATATATATATATATATATATTATATATATATATATATATATATATATATATATATATATATATTATATATATATATATATATATATATATTAATACAAAAGCAAGTATATTTAGATATTTCCTTTAATATATATATATATATATATATATATATATATATATATATATATATATATATATATATATATATATATATGTATATATATATGTATATATATATATATATATATATATATATATATATATATATATATATATATATATATATATATATATATAAATATATATATATATATATATATATATATATATTATATATATATATATATATATATATATATATATATATATATATATATATATATATATATATATAATATATATATATATATATATATATATATATATATATATATATATATATATATATATATATATATATATATATATATATAATATATATATATATATATATATATATATATATATATATATATATTAATACAAAAGCAAGTATATTTAGATATTTCCTTTAAAATGACCCATTAAACAGCTCTCTATGATGTTCAAGTGCCCCGCAAGCAATCTTCACTGTTTAGACCCACCCGTCTGGCCATAGATGGTTGGCCAAAAAGTACTCTCTTTCGCAATCTGGGATCATTCTTTCACAGAACGTGTACTAGCCATCTCAACATTACTCTCATTTGGCCCTAGAAAGCGGGATAGAACCCCATTCTTCCTGGAGCTTTCTGTTTGAAATACGGTCAGTCACTCGGGTACCCAAAAGGATGCTCACGTCATATTTAGCTCTGCTCACGTTCCAGGGTCATGCTTAAGCACCATCCTCACTGTATCTCACTGTATCTAACATTCTAATCTCGGTTTGCTGACTTATCTTACTATTCTACCAAACTTTTTTCGACTGTAAAAAACACCCTGGACCCTGGCTATTCTACTTTTAATATCTTCGCTGCGCCCAACATCTTTACTAATAATGCTACATGGGTCAGTGATACCGTCCACTTGATTGATCTTTTTGTCACCCAGCATCACCTCTTCCCTTTCATCAATTCCTATTCAAAGCGATGTAGTTTTCCTAGCACTTATTTTTCAACCCTTTCTTGCACCTTGAAGTCTCAAAGCCTCAAAATTTTCATTCATTTTGCTAACATTTTCATCTAGGACACTGGAACCCTCAGAATTTCCTAATTTTAGAGGAGTTCTACTTTCCCGTTTGATTCGATGCCTTTGCGGAATTCCTTTGGACAAGGTCTATCAAAATTACTAATACAAATGAAGAAAGAACGTAACGCAGCTTAACTTCTGATACAATTAAATAAAAAAAACAAGTTTTTTAAACTGAAAGTAAGGAGCGACATTAAAACTTAAAACGAACAGAAATTATTCTGTATATGAAAGAGACTGTCCCCTCCTCAACGCCTCGCTCTTTACGCTAAAGTTTTTTATTGTTTTAAAAAATAAAGTTGTGAGACAGAGTCAAACTTTAGCGTAAAGAGCGAGGCGTTGAGGAGGGGACAGTCTCTTTCATATACAGAATAATTTTTGTTCGTTTTAAGTTTTAATGTCGCTCCTTACTTTCAGTTTAAAAAACTTGTTTTTTTTATTTAATTTTTGAACGTTTTTGAATAAATGCAGGTTTTGATCTTGGCTCACCATACATGAATAATTAAAACAAAATTTTCATGTTAATTTACTTTTATTTAGTTAAATGGCTTTCTCAAAACTTGTTTAATTTTGTTTTCGAACGTTTTTATTAGTAATAAATATACGTAACTTACGAATTAACTTACGTAACAAACTTCTATATTCATATATTTTTAATACGTTTATTAGGGGGTTCGCCCCCTAGTCAATACCTTGCTCTTTAAGCGAAAGTTCAAATTTTGTTCCAATTCTTTAGAAATGACCGCTTATTCACAAAGGCCGTTAATTGGAATAAATAGCTCTTATGAAAGTACTAAAAAATCTTTGGCTTAAAGAGCGAGGCATTGACTACGGGGTGAACCCAATTATATGTGTAATATTTTCTGTTCGTTTAAAGTTTCGATGTTGCTGCTGTTGCAGTTGAAATACTTGTTTTTTTATTAAATTTATGATCTTTTTTTAAATAATCCTGGGAAGTCCGGCGTCCCCTTCATAGCAATGTACCTTCCCCCATGAAAACTTCCTTCATGGAAAGATCCTCCCACATAACCCCTGACCCACCCGCCCCCCCCCCCACTACCAGGAAAAATCTCCCCAACGTCTGTATACTTCCAAATAACCAATACTATATGTTAACATTGGGTAAAATTCATAACTTTCAGCCCTCCCCCCGGGAACTTCGGGGGATTAAGCCATCCTAAAAGACATACTTATAATATTTTCGAACATGCTGAACAAAATGGCTATCTAAAAATTTTGATCAGGTGACTTTGGGAAAAAAATGAGCGTGGGAGGGGGCCTAGTTGCCCTCCATTTTTTTTGGTCACTTAAAAAGGGCACTAGAAATTTCAATTTTCATTCCAATGATCCCTCCCACGATATTCTAGGACAACTGGTTCGATACGATCAGCCCTGGGGAAAAAAAACAAACAAACAAACAAATAAACACGCACCCGTGATCTTTCTTCTGGCAAAAAATGCAAAATTCCACATTTTTGTAGATGGGAGCTTGAAACCTCTACAGTAGGGTTCTCTAATACGCGGAATATGATGGTGTGATTTTCATTAAGGTTCTATTACTTTTAGGGGGTCTTTCCCCCTTTTTTCGAAAATCAGCCAAATTTTCTCAGGCACCTAACTTTTGATGGGTAGGATTAAACTTGATGAAACTTATATATTTGAAATCAGCATTAAAATGTTATTCTTTTGATGTATCTATTTGTATCAAAATACCGTTTTCTAGAGTTTCGGTTACCATTGAGCCGGGTCGCTCCTTACTTACAGTTCGTTACCACGAACTGTTTGATACGGAACCAGCTACTAACCTCATTTCCTAACTTAACCCCAGCAATATTAATCTCGCATATTGTGCTAACTATTTTAATTCATTTGTTTGGTATATAATGCAAGGAAAATACAATGACTAAAGTTTTTCTATAGGTTGAATCAAACACTTGTCAATAATGTAAAAAAGTGAGGACTAAAGAGGCCTGAAGGCTTAGTCAGTTCTAAATTATATTAGTCTAACAGCGTGTCCTCTCCTCTCCTTAAGACCAGACTGTTCTTCTCTTTACAGAATTTTATCTTCAGAGTCTCCAAGTCTAAAAAGTATCATCATACTAAGTAATTTGCTTCCTACAGAAACCAAGATAATACATTATAATTATCGCCTTTACTCTCAACACCTTTCTTATAGAGGGGTTTAATGTCTTCCCAAATTCGCCAAGTCATTCCCTTTTTTCAAAAATCCTTAGTAATTTATCTCTAACTCTACAACACCATGTTAAAAAAAAAAAATCTCCTTTACCACACTATCAACACTTAGGGGTTATATTTTTGTAATCCTTTAAGTACTGTATCTAATCAGAGGCAACACTGTAGCGTTGTCTATAGTAAAGGCCATACGGCTCCAATGTTTTATTATTTATTATTATTATTTTTTTCCAGAGGCACTTCATATGGAGGGGGTCGTCGTAGAAACTTCAAAGGAGGCTCATTCGATTGGAAATCGAGAGTTCAAGTGCCCTTTTTAATAGTCAAAAATGATTGGAGGGCAACTAGCCCCCCTACGCCCATCATTCCCCCAAACACATCCAATCAGAATTTTGAGATAGCCATTTTGTTCAGCGTAGTTGATTTCCAGATACAGAATATATTTTTGAGGAGGACACTCCCCCACAACCCTCAGGGCAAAGGTTTTAAGTTATGCCCTGAGTGCACATAAGGTTTTTATAGAGGGTGTTGTGGTAGAAAATTCAAAATAGGCTCATTCGATTGGGAATTCAAAGGGCTAACGCCCTTTTAATAGTCGAAAGTGATTGGAGGGCAATTAGCCCCCCCCCCACGCCCATCATTCCCCCAAACACATCCAATCAGAATTTTGAGATAGCCATTTTGTTCAGCGTAGTTGATTTCCAGATACAGAATATATTTTTGAGGAGGACACTCCCCCACAACCCTCAGGGCAAAGGTTTTAAGTTATGCCCTGAGTGCACATAAGGTTTTTATAGAGGGTGTTGTGGTAGAAAATTCAAAATAGGCTCATTCGATTGGGAATTCAAAGGGCTAACGCCCTTTTAATAGTCGAAAGTGATTGGAGGGCAATTAGCCCCCCCCCACGCCCATCATTCCCCCAAACACATCCAATCAGAATTTTGAGATAGCCATTTTGTTCAGCGTAGTTGATTTCCAGATACAGAATATATTTTTGAGGAGGACACTCCCCCACAACCCTCAGGGCAAAGGTTTTAAGTTATGCCCTGAGTGCACATAAGGTTTTTATAGAGGGTGTTGTGGTAGAAAATTCAAAATAGGCTCATTCGATTGGGAATTCAAAGGGCTAACGCCCTTTTAATAGTCGAAAGTGATTGGAGGGCAATTAGCCCCCCCACACCCATCATTTCCCCAAACACATCCAATCAAAATTTTAAATAGTCATTTTGTTCAGCGTAGTTGATTTCCATATAGAAAATATGTTTTTGAGGAGGATACTCCCCCACAACCCTCAGGGCAAGGGTTTTAAGTTATGCCCTGGGGGCATATAAGGTTTTTATAGAAGGCGTTGTCGTAGAAACTTCAAAAAAGGCTCATTCGATTGGAAATTCAAAGGGCTAGTGCCCTTTTTAATAGTCGAAAGTAATTGGAGGGCAACTAGCCCCCCCCACGCCCATCACTCCCCCAAACACATCCAATCAAAATTTTGAGATAATCATTTCGTTCAGCGTAGCTGATTTTCAGATACAGAATATATTTTTGAGGAGGACACTCCCCCACAACCCTGAAGGCAAGGGTTTTAAGTTATACCCTGGGGGCATATAAGGTTTTTATAGAAGGCGGTATGGTAGAAACTTCAAAAAAGGCTCATTCAATTGAAAATTCAAAGGGCTAGTGCCCTTTTTAATAATCGAAAGTGATTTGAGGGCAACTAACCTCCCTCTCACGCCAACCTTTTCCCCAAACACATCCAATCAAAATTTTGAGACAGCCATTTTATTAAACGTAGTTTTAAGTTCTGGAAATTAGGTCTTTGAGGATGAAAACTCCCCCACAGCCCTCAGGGCAAGGGTTGTAATTTATGCCCTGGGGGCATATAAGGTTTTGCATAGACAAAATTGTCGTATAAACTTCAGGGAGGGCTGATTTGATTGGAAATTGAAAGCTCTAGTTCACTTTTTAAGCGTCAAAAGATATTGGAGGGTAACCAGCTTCCCCCCCTAAACCCAATTTTATACCCCTTTGATATCATTTTTATATCCCTTAAAAATGAACACAATGCGATAAAAGTATAACTCAAAATAGCATATATAGAATAATATATGCACATAACACGGAACAATTAATCAAAATTGCATATTATGAGTTGAGACGCACCCAAATTATTGGCCAGGGGGCTCACCATTGCACAATCTATGAAATCAATCCTGCAATAATTAAAAATATAAAGTATTTTTAAGTATTTTAACGTCTTCCACAACTCAAATGGTCCAACATTCTACAGCCCAATGAGTCTGTCTAATCCCCTAAATCGGGAACGGAGGAGATAAGTGAAGTTCCGCCCCTTTTTGGATGAGTCTCCAACCTCACCCTCCCCCTCTCCTACTGTCTACGCTAAAGTTTTCTTCTTTATGCCAACTACGCCGCCCCACCCCAAAGACTTTAATAAGGTAAAGTTTTCTATGGGAAGAATACATAGTAAATCTATTATAATTATCCAATTATAAGGTTAAAATACATACTCTGCGATAGATGCAAAATTGCTTTGGCAAAAAAAATCCTATTAAGGTCAATTCCAAACAGTCGTTATCTCTCTGTGTCAACAAGTGAAATGGTCTAAACACCCTTATTGAAGCTATTTTTTTTAATCCATTCTTTGTTGTCAATCGCTCTCCACAAGTTATGCAAGCCGTCTATTGTTCATTTATAAGGTTTTTATCAAAGAAGTAATCGTATAGACTTTGAAAAAAGCCTCATTCGATTTAAATCGAGAATTCTAGATCCGTTTTTTAAAGTCAAGAACAATCGGACAGTAAGCAGCCCCCTCCCCATGTCATAAAAACTTGAAACTTTTTGCAATCAAAAACGAACAAAAATTAATTAAAAAAAGCTTTCCGAAAAATGAGCTGTTCAAAGAAAAGTAAAGGCCATTTTAAACTTAAGCTCAGCAGATACAAATACCTGTTAAAATTTAAACTCAAAACGACAAGAAATTACTATTAAAGAATAAATGAAACCCAAAACGAACAAAAATTAAATAAACAATCATAGAAAAAAACATACAACAAGTAATAATATAAATGAATAAATCGATCTTAAAGCGAGTAATGCTTAGATTGAATATGAAAATCAAGCTTAAAACGAAAAAAAGTATTCGGCTATTAAAGTATAAATGAAACTTAAAAAGAACAGAAATTAAATCAACAATCAATACGAACAAATATATAATAGATATTAATGTAAATGAATAAATAAATCTTAAAACGAGTGAAACTTAAATTGAATATGCAAATCAAGTTTGAATCGAATAAAAATAACTACAAACAAGAGTTAGGGTATCGCCTCACTGCAGAAGCCTTAAGCCTACTGCGTCATTGGCGCTTTACTGAAAACGAATTATAGTACAAATGTTTCCTTTTCTACTTAATATTAAAATAAATATTAAAATTACAGTAAAATTTTGAACTGATGAGCTTTCAGCAATTAATATCATTATACATCAAATATTCAGTTTAATTTATTAGTTCTTTCCAAGATTGTTCAAGACAAATATAGTTTCACTACAAACAAAATTTGGATACTGCCCCCTTCTTTAACTGTAAAAACCTAAAGCCTTCTGCGTCATTGACGCTTCACTGACAACGAATTACTCTTGTATTACAAATTTATTCTTTTCCAGTTCTTACAGCATTGAAAATGAAAATAAAAATTACAGTGAAAAAAAATCTTGAACTTATGGATCTTTCAACAATTAATATCATTATATATCTAATATTCAATTTGATTTTGTTTATACTTTCCAAGACTGTTCAAGACTCATATAGTTTTAAGTAAAGTGCCAATGACGCAGTAGGTTTTGGGCTTCTGCAGTGAGGGCAATAACCGGTCTCTTTTTTGTACTTATTTTAATTCGATTCAAACTTGATTTGCATATTCAATTTAAGTTTCACTCGTTTTAAGATTTATTTATTCATTTACATTGATATCTATTGTATGTTTGTTCGCATTGATTGTTTATTTAATTTCTGTTCGTTTTAAGTTTCATTTATACTTTAATAGCCAAATACTTTTTTTCGTTTCAAGCTTGATTTTAATATTCAATCTAAGCATTACTCGCTTAACAGCGAGTAATAAATAGATTTATTTATTCATTTATATTATTACTTGTTGTATGTTTTCTGCTATGATTGTTTATTTAATTTCTGTTCGTTTTGGGTTTCATTTATTCTTTAATAGTAATTTCTGGTCGTTTTGAGTTTGAATTTTAACAGGTATTTGTATCTGCTGAGCTTAAGTTTAAAATGGCCTTTACTTTTCTTTGAAAAAATTATTTTTCGGAAATTTTTTTTTAAATTAATTCTTTCTAAAACAAAATAAATCTTCCTTTGCGTCCAAAGTATCAGAACCTTTTTTTCTTTTCTATATGTTTCTATTGTACAAATAAGTCCGATAGTATTTTGTGTTCTTATAAAACGCTATTTTTACAAAATTCTACAGGCATAGGAAAATATCATCAGTGAGTTTATTTTCAGTAGTTTTAAAGATATAGGTTTGCTGCGAAGCAATAATTTTTATTCGTTTTACTTTCAACTTTGCTCTTAACTTTTCACTCAACGTTTTTGGTTGTAAAAAGATGTATGAAACTTGTATAATAAACCTGGATATTAATATCTGTAGAGGGTCGAAAAAAAGAGGCCAACATGAACCTTGGTTCCTTACGAAAGCCAGCGTGTTCCCCTCACGAAAAATTCCCCCGGCGTATTCCTCTCCCCCAGAAAATTATCAGCCGGTGTATTCCCTTCTGGAAAATTCCACCTGCCTAAAATCGCCCTCCCCCCTCACAGATAATTACCCCCTGACAATTCCAGACCATATTCCCCTGAATAATTCGAGATGTTCCTTAGAAGAGAAATTCAAAGTTATTTATAGCTGATAAAGTGTATACTTATATAATTGGTTGTATACTTATAAATTGGTTGGTAGCTTCCCGCTTTTTAGTTTTCTTCTTGAGAAAAATCTGTGAATACAAAGCTCCTCGCAGTACTTTTTACCACTCATCCTAAAACAATTGTCTGGCAAGGCTCGTGTATATACTTTTTTAAATACATTTAAACATTTTGTATAGGAAAATAGGAAAATCACCATTAAAAATCGGTGAAAACAAAGCTCCTGGTAGTACTTGTTACCAACCACCCCCCAAGAATTTCCTGGCAATACCCTTGTATACGATTGTTTAAACATATTTTAATAATCTGTACAGGAAAAGAGGAAACGTATCATTAAAATCGGTGTAAACAAAGCTCCTTGTAGTATCTGTTACCAACCTTCCCACAAGAATTTCCTGACATGACCCTTGTATACGTTTGTTTAAATACATTAAAAAAAAGAAAATAAAAAATTCCGGGCAAGGCCCTTATATACGTTCGTTTAAATAAATTTAAACATTTTGTATAGGAAAAGAGGAAAATTACCATGTAAAGTTTGTGAAAACAAAGCTTCTGGTAGTACTTGTTACCAACCATCCCCAACAATTTCCTGGCAAAACCCTTGTATACGATTATTTAAACATATTTAAACAATGTGTACAGGAAAAGAGGAAAAGTATCATTAAAATAGGTGTAAACAAAGCTCCTTGTAGCATCTGTTACCAACCTTCCCCCAAGAATTTCCTGACATGACCCTTGTATACGTTTGTTTAAATACATTAAAAAAAAGAAAATAAAAAATTCCGGGCAAGGCCCTTATATACGTTCGTTTAAATAAATTTAAACATTTTGTATAGGAAAAGAGGAAAATTACCATGTAAAGTTTGTGAAAACAAAGCTTCTGGTAGTACTTGTTACCAACCATCCCCAACAATTTCCTGGCAAAACCCTTGTATACGATTGTTTAAACATATTTAAACAATCTGTACAGGAAAAGAGGAAAAGTATCATTAAAATAGGTGTAAACAAAGCTCCTTGTAGCATCTGTTACCAACCTTCCCCCAAGAATTTCCTGACATGACCCTTGTATACGTTTGTTTAAATACATTAAAAAAAAGAAAATAAAAAATTCCGGGCAAGGCCCTTATATACGTTCGTTTAAATAAATTTAAACATTTTGTATAGGAAAAGAGGAAAATTACCATGTAAAGTTTGTGAAAACAAAGCTTCTGGTAGTACTTGTTACCTACCATCCCCAACAATTTCCTGGCAAAACCCTTGTATACGATTGTTTAAACATATTTAAATAATCTGTACAGGAAAAGAGGAAAAGTATCATTAAAATAGGTGTAAACAAAGCTCTTTGTAGTATCTGTTACCAACCTCCCCCCAAGAATTTCCTGACAAGACCCTTGTATACGTTTGTTTAAATACATTTGAATATGTTGTATAGGAAAAGAGGAAAATTACCATTAAAAATCGATGAGAACAGTGCTGGTAGTACTTGTTACCAAACATCCCCAAGAATTTTCTGCCAGGGCCCTTGCATACGTTTGTTGAATATATTTAAAAATTTTGTAAAGAAAAAAATAGAAAAACTACCATTTTCATCGGTGAAAACAATGCTCCTGGTAGTACTTGTTACCAACCATCCTCCAAGAATTTCCTGGCAAGGCCCTTGTATACGTTTGTTTAAATAAATTTAAACATTTTGTATAGGAAAAGAGGAAAATGACCATTAAAATTGGTAAAAACAAAGGTCTTAGCAGTATTTGCTACAAGCCATTCCTCAAGAATTTCCTGGCAAGGTCCTTTCATACTTTTGTTCAAATAAAATTAAACACTTTGTATAGGAAAAGAGGAAAATTACCCTTATAAATCATCGACAACAAAGCTCCTGATATTACTTATTACCAGCCATCCCAAAAAAATTTCCTAACAATGCCCTTGTATACGTTTTTTTTCAATAAATTTAAACATTTCTATTAGACAAGAGGAACACTACCATTAAAATCAGCAAAAATAAAGGTCTTATCTGCTACCTGTCATCCCCCAAGAATTTCCTGTTAAGGTCCTTGCATACGTTTGTTAAAATACATTTAAACATTTTGTACAGGAAAAGAAGGAAATCATAGGCAGCGTAATAGCGCTGCCTAAGACGTTGGCACAATGTATTATTTTTTTTTCTCCATACCCGGGCACTTCGTATTGAAGGAGCTGTCGTAGAACCTTCGAAAAGGGCTCATTCGATTGGAAATTGGAGTGGCTAGTGCCCCTTTTAATAGTCGAAAGTGATTGGAGGGCAACTAGCCGCCACCCACGCTCATCATTCCCCCAAACACATCCAATGAAAATTTTGAGATAGCCATTTTGTTCAGCGTAGTTGATTTCCAAATAGAAAATATGTTTTTGAGGAGGACACTCCCGCACAACCATCGGGGAAAGGGTTTTAAGTTATGCCCTGAGGGCATGTAAGAATGATGTTGGCACAATGCATTATTTATTATTTTTGTCCTATAGAGCAGGGCACTTCGTATTGAAGGAGCTGTCGTAGAACCTTCGAAAAGGGCTCATTCGATTGGAAATTGGAGTGGCTAGTGCCCCTTTTAATAGTCGAAAGTGATTGGAAGGCAACTAACACCCCTTCCACGCCCACCATTTCCCGAAACACACCCAATAGAAATTTTAAGATAGCCATTTTGTTCAGCGTAGTTGATTTCCAGATAGAAAATATGTTTTTGAGGAGGACACTCCCCCACAGCCTTCAGGGCAAGGGTTGTAAGTTATGCTCTGGGGGCATGTACGGTTTTTATAGAAGGCGCTGTCGTAGAAACCTCAAAAAAGGCTCATTCGATTGGAAATTCAAAGGGCTAATAGTCGAAAGTGATTGGAGGGCAACAAGCCCCCCACGCCCCATCATTCCTCCAAACACATCCAATCAAAATTTTGAGATAGCCATTTTGTTCAGCGTAGTTGATTTCCAGAAAAAATTATGTTTTTGAGGAGGACACTCCTCCATAGCCTTCAGGGCAAGGGTTGTAAGTTATGCTCTGGGGGCATATACCGTAAGGTTTTTATAGAAGGCGTTGTCGTAGAAACTTCATAAAAGGCTCATTCGATTGGAAACTCAAAGGGATAGTGCCCTTTCTAATAGTCGAAGGTGATTGGAGGGCAACAAGCCCCCCCCCCCTCGCCCATCATTCCTCCAAACACATCCAATCAAAATTTTGAGATAGCCATTTTGTTCAGCGTAGTTGATATCCAGATAAAAAACATGTTTTTGAGAAGGACACTCCCCCACAACCCTTGGGGCAAGGGTTGCAAGTTATGCCCTGGGGGCATATAAGGTTTTTATAGAACGCGTTGTCGTAGAAACTTCAAAAAAGGCTCATTTTATTGGAAATTGAAATGGCTATTGCCCTTTTTAATAGTCAAAAGTGATTGGAAGGCAACTAACACCCCTTCCACGCCCACCATTTCCCAAAACACATCTAATAAAAATTTTGAGATAGCAAATTTGTCCCACGACGTTCAAATTTCAGGAAATTATACCTTTGAGCAGGACACTCCCCCCAAAGGCTTCAGGGTAAAGGTTATAAGTTATGTCCTGGGGGCACATAAGGTTTTTATTGAAATCTTTGTCGTAGAAACTTGGAAAACTTGAAAAGGGCTCATTCTATTTGAAATTCAAAGGGCTAGTACCCTTTTTAATAGTCGAAAGTCATTTGAGGGCAACTAACCCTCCTCTCACGCCCACCTTTTCCCAAAACATATCTAATCAAAATTTTTAGATAGCCATTTTATTCAACGTAGTTGAAAGTTTTGAAAATTAGGTCTTTAAGGATCAAAAGCCCTCCCCCTACAGCCCTCAGAGCAAGGGTTGTAAGTTATGCCCTTTGGGCATATAAAGTTTTTATTGAAAGCGTTGTCGTAGAAACTTCAAAAGGGCTCATTCAATTGGAAATTGAAAGAGTTAGTGCCTTCTTTAATAGTTGAAAGTGATTGGATAGCGACTAACGCCCCTCTCACGCCCACCATTTTCCCAAACACATCCAATCAAAATTTTGAGATATCTATTTTGTTCAATGTAGTTGAAGGTTCTGGAAATTAGGTCTTTTAGGATGATAAACCCCTCAGAGCCCTCAGTGCAAGGGTTGTAAGTTATGCCCTGGGGGCATATAAGGTTTATATAGAAAATTATTGTATAAATCATAGGCAGCGCGGTCGCGCTGCCTAAGTAAAGAACTGTGTTAGCACAATGTATTATTTTTTTCCATACCAGGACACTTCGTGTCAAAGGAGTTGTCGTAGAAACTTCGAAAAGGGCTCATTCGATTGGAAATTGGAGTGGCTAGTGCCCTTTCTAATGGTCGAAAGTGATCGAAGGGAAACTGCCCCCCCCCCGCCCATCATTTCCCGAAACCCATCCAATCAAAATTTTGATATAGCCATTTTGTTCAGCGTAGTTGATTTCCAGATAGAAAATATGTTTCTGAGGAGGACACTCTCCTCATAAGAACGATGTTGGCACAATGAATTATTAATTAATTTTTTCCTTTTGAGCAGGGCACTTCGTATCGAAGAAGTTGTCGTAGAAACTTCGAAAAGGGCTCATTCAATTGGAAATTGGAATGGCTTGGGCCCTTTTTAATAGTCGAAAATGATTGGAAGGCGACTAAAACCCCCTTCAACGCCCATCATTTTCCGAAACACATCCAATCAAAATTTTGAGATAGCCATTTTGCTCAGCGTAGTTGATTTCCAGATAGAAATTATGTTTTTGAGGATAGTCCCTCACAACCCTTAGGGCAAGGGTTGTAAGTTATGCCCTAGGGGCATATAAGGTTTTTTATAGAGGGCGTTGTTGAGAAACTTCAAAAAGGCTCATTCGATATGAAATTCAAAGGGCTAGTGCCCTTTTTAATAGTCGAAAGTGATTAGAGGGTAGCCAACCCGCCTCTCACGCTCACCTTTTCCCCAAACACATCTAATCAAAATTTTGAGATAGCCATTTTTTTCGACGTAGTTTTAAGTTCTGGAAATAAGGTCTTTGAGGATGAAAACTCCCCCACAGCCCTCAGGGCAAGGGTTGTAAATTATGCCCATGGGGTATATAAGGTTTTTATAGAACGCGTTGTCGTAGAAACTTTAAAAAGAGCTCATTCGATTGGAAATTGAAATGGCTAGTGTCCTTTTTAATATTCGAAAGTGATTGGAAAGCAACTAACACCCCTTCCACGCACACTATTTCCCCAAACACATCCAATAAAGATTTTGAGATAGCCCTTTTGTTCCACGCAGTTCAAAGTTCAGGAAATTATACCTTTGAGCAGGACACTCCCCCCACAGTCTTCAGGACAAGGGTTATTATTGAAATCTTTGTCGTAGAAACTTGAAAAAGGGCTCATTCAATTGGAAATTCAAAGGACTAGTGCCCTTTTTAATATTCGAAAGTGATTTGAGGGTAACTAACCCCCCTCTCACGCCCATCTTTTCCCCAAACACATCCAATCAATATTTTAAGTAGCCATTTTATTCAACGTAGATCAAAGTTTTGGAAATTAGGTCTTTAAGGATGAAAACGCCCCCCCCCCCCACAGTTCTCAGGACAAGGGTTGCAAGTTATTCCCTGGGGCATGTAAGGTTTTTATTGAAAGCGTAGAAACTTAAAAAGGGCTCATTCAATTGGAAATTGAAAGGGCTAGTGCCTTTTTTTAATAGTTGAAAGTGATTGGAGAGCGACTAACACCCCTCTCATGCCCATCATTTTCCCAAACACATCCAATCAAAATTTTGAGACATGCATTTTGTTCAACGTAGTTGAAAGTTCTTGAAATTAAGTCTTTTAGGACGATAATCCTCTCAGAGCCCTCAGTGCAAGGGTTTTAAATTATGGTCTGGGGGCATATAAAGTTTATATAGAAAGTTGCTATAGAAATTTCAAAAAGAGTTCATTTGATTGGAAATTGAAATTGCCCTTTTTAATAGTCGAAAGTGAGTGGAGAGTAATTAAGGCCAGAACAAAATTTGCACTTTACTGAAAAAATACAAATGAATGTGCATTGTCAGTTTAATATACATATACCGATATTTAGTAGTCAAAATGTTAATATTGTTTGATTTATTAAAGTTATAAAAGTAAAAACATTTATGTTTTTTCAGTAAAGTGCAAATTTTGTTCTGGCTTTGGGACGGCACAGTGGTTTTGCGCCCAACTTATGTTAATTTCTGCTCGTTTTGAGTTTGACTTGGTTTTTTATTGTAATTTCTGTTCGTTTTGGGTTTCATTTATTTATCGATGCTGATTTGTGGTAGTTTCACGCTTGGTAGATTAGTTGATTTTGTTTTTGCTCATTTTTTGTTTAATGGAGTTCTTTACTTTTCTTTGAAAAGCTTATTTTGTGGAAAAAGTTTTTTTAATTAATTAACATTAAAAATCAGTGAAAATAAAGCTTCTGGTACCGCTTGTTACCACCCATCCTCCAAAAATTTCCTGGCAAGGCCCTTGTATACCCTTGTTTGGATATATTTAAACATTTTGTATAGGAAAAGAGGAAAATTACCATTAAAAATTATCGAAAAGAAGGCTCCTGATATTACTTATTACCAGCCATACACCAAAAATTTCCTAACAATGCCCTTGTATACGTTTGTTTAAATAAATTTAAACATTTTTATAGGAAAAGAGGAAAATTACCATTAAAATTGGCAAAAACGAAAGTCTTCGTTGTATTTGCTACCAGCCATCCCCTAAGAACTTTCTGTTAAGGTTCTTGCTTACGTTTGTTTATATACATTTAAACATTTTGTATAGGAAAAGAGGGAAATCACCATAAAAATTTGGTGCAAATAAAGCTTCTGGCAATACTTGTTACCAACCATTCGCCAAAAATTCCCTGACAAGGTCCTTGTATACATTTGTTTAAATAAATTTAAACATTTTGTATAGGAAAAGAAGAAAATTACCATTTAAAATTTTTGAAAACAATGCTCCTGTTATTACCTGTTACCAATTATCCCCAAGAATTTTTTTTGCCAAGGCCCTTGTATACGTTTGTTTAAATAAAATTATACACTTTGTATAGGAAAAGAGGAAAATTACTATTTAAAATTTGTGAAAAAAAAGCTCCTGGTAGCACTTATTACTAACCCTCCCAAGAAATTTCCTGCCAAGGCCCTTGCATACGTTTGTTTGAATATATTTAAAAATTTTGTAAAGAAAAAAAAGAATAGAAAAACTACCATTTTCATTGGTGAAAACAATGCTCCTGGTAGTACTTGTTACCAACCATCCCCCAAGAATTTCCTGGCAAGGCCCTTGTATACGTTTGTTTAAATACATTTAAACATTTTGTATAGGAAAAGATGAAAATTACCATAAAAATTGACAAAACAAAGGTCTGAGCAATATTTGCCACCAGCCATTGCTCAAAAATTTCCTGGCAAGGTCCTTTTATACGTTTGTTTAAATACGATTAAACATTTTGTATAGGAAAAGAGGAAAATTACTATTTAAAATTTGTGAAAAAAAAGCTCCTGGTAGCACTTATTACTAACCCTCCCAAGAATTTCATGGCAAGGCCTTTGTATGCGTTTGTTTAAATACATTTAAACATTTTGTATAGGGCAAGAGGAAAATTACAATTTAAAATTTGTGAAAACAAAGCTCCTGGTAGCACTTGTTACCAACCATCCCAAGAATTTCCTGGCAAAGCCCTTGTATGCGTTTGTTTAAATACATTTAAACATTTTGTATTGGGCAAGAGAAAAATTACCATTTAAAATTTGTGAAAACAAAGCTCCTGGTAGTACTTGTTACCAACCATCCCAAGAATTTCCTGGCAAGGACCTTGTATGCGTTTGTTTAAATACATTTAAACATTTTGTACTGGGCAAGAGGAAAATTACCATTTAAAATTTGTGAAAACAAAGCTCCTGGTAGTACTTGTTACCAGTCATCCCAAGAATTTCCTGCCAAAGCCCTTGCATACGTTTGTTTGAATATATTTAAACATTTTGTAAAGAAAAAAAAGAATAGAAAAACTACCATTTTCATTGGTGAAAACAATGCTCCTGGTAGTACTTGTTACCAACCATCCTCCAAGAATTTCCTGGCAAGGCCCTTGTATACGTTTGTTTAAATGCAATTAAACATTTTGTAAAGGAAAAGAGGAAAATTACCATTTAAAATTTGTGAAAACAAAGCTACTGGTAGTACTTGTTACCAACCATCCCCAAAGAATTTCCTAGCATGGCCCTTGTATACGTTTGTTTAAATACATTTAAACATTTTGTATAGGAAAATATGAAAATTACCATTAAAATTAGCAAAACAAAGGTCTGAGCAGTATTTGCCACCAGCCATCGCTTAAGAATTTCCTGGCAAGGTCCTTTTATACGTTTGTTCAAATAAAATTAAACACTTTGTATAGGAAAAGAGGAAAATTACCCTTTAAAATTTGGGAAAAAAAAGCTCCTGGTAGCACTTGTTACTAACCCTCCCAAGAATTTCCTGGCAAGGCCCTTGTATACGTTTGTTTAAATGCAATTAAACATTTTGTAAAGGAAAAGAGGAAAATTACCATTTAAAATTTGTGAAAACAAAGCTCCTGGTAGTACTTGTTTCCAACCATACCAAGAATTTCCTGGCAAGGCCCTTGTATACGTTTGTTTAAATACATTTAAACATTGTGTATAAGAAAAGAGGGAAATTACTATTAAAAATCGATTAAAACAAAGCTCCTGATATTACTTGCTACCAAAGATTCCCCAAGAATTTCCTGGCAAGGCCCTTGTATGCGTTTGTTTAAACAAATTTTAACATTTCTATAGGAAAAGAGGAAAATTATCATGTTAATTTGTGAAAACAAAGCTCCTAGTAGTAGTTGTTACCAACCATCCCAAGATATTACTCCTGATTTTACTTGCTATAAAAGATTCCCCAAGAATTTCTGGCAACGCCCTTGTATGGGTTTGTTTAAATACATTTAAACATTTCTAAAGGAAAAGAGGAAAATTACCATTTAAAATTTGTGAAAAAAAGCTCCTGGTGGCACTTGTTACTAACCCTCCCAAGAATTTCCCGGCAAGGCCCTTGTATGCGTTTGTTTAAATACATTTAAACATTTTTTATAAGGCAACAAGAAAATTACCATTTAAAATTTGTGAAAACAAAGCTCCTGGTAGTACTTGTTACCAACCATCCCAAGAATTTCCTGGCAAGGCCCTTGTATACGTTTGTTTAAATACATTTAAACATTTTTTATAAGGCAAGAAGAAAATTACCATTTAAAATTTGTGAAAACAAAGCTCCTGGTAGTACTTGTTACCAACCATCCCAAGAATTTCCTGGCAAGGCCCTTGTATACGTTTGTTTAAATACATTTAAACATTGTGTATAAGAAACGAGGGAAATTACTATTAAAAATCGATGAAAACAAAGCTCCTGATATTACTTGCTATAAAAGATTCCCCAAGAATTTCTGGCAACGCCCTTGTATGGGTTTGTTTAAATACATTTAAACATTTCTAAAGGAAAAGAGGAAAATTACCATTTAAAATTTGTGAAAAAAAACTCCTGGTAGCACTTGTTACTAACCCTCCCAAGAATTTCCTGGAAAGGCCCTTATATGCGTTTGTTTAAATACCTTTAAACATTTTTTTTATAAGGCAAGAAGAAAATTACCATTTAAAATTTGTGAAAACAAAGCTCCTGGTAGTACTTGAACCCAAACCATCCCAAGAATTTCCTGGCAAGGCCCTTGCATATGTTTGTTTAAATACATTTAAACATTGTGTATAAGAAAAGAGGGAAAATACTATTAAAAATCGATGAAAACAAAGCTCCTGATATTACTTGCTACCAAAGATTCCCCAAGAATTTCCTGGCAAGGCCCTTGTATGCGTTTGTTTAAACAAATTTTGACTTTTCTATAGGAAAGAGGAAAATTATCATTTTAATTTGTGAAAAACAAAGCTCTTAGTAGTAGTTGTTACCAACCATCCCAAGATATTACTCCTGATATTACTTGCTACCAAAGATTCCCCAAGAATTTCTGGTAAGGCCCTTGTATGGGTTTATTTAAATACATTTAAACATTTCTAAAGGAAAAGAGGAAAATTACCGTTAAAAGAGGAAAATTACCGTTAAAATCGGTACAAACAAAACTCCTGGTAACACTTGTTACCAACCATCTCCCAAAAATTTCCTGGCAAGGCACTTGTATGCGTTTGTTTAAATACATTTAAAAATTTTGTGTAGAATAAAATGGAAATCACCATTAAACATTAGTGAAAACAAAGTTCCTGGTAATACTTGTTACCAACCATCTCCCAAAAATTTCCTGGCAAGATCCTTATTTACGTTTGTTTAAATACACTTAAACATTTTATATAGGAAAAGAGGGAAATCACCATTAAAAATCGGTGAAAAACAAAGCTCCTGGTAGTACCTGTTACCAACTAACCCCCCACAAATTTCCTAGCAAGGCCCTTCGAAATGATCGAATGATCAAAAATTTGTTCTTATAATTACAGACTAATTAGTTAAAGATTAGTATTTAGTAAATCACTCATTACTAATTAATTAAAGACTAATTACAGACTAATTAGTAAAAGTTGGTTGAATTCACATAGTAGTTATTATTTCTGAGTAAGATTTTATTGAGAAATGATTCGCACTAGAAGTAGCATTTTTTAGACTTTTGGTTACTATGGGCTGTTGTAAAACTCTGCACGAGGTTGCGGCTATTGCGGCAACCATGATTATAGTTGTTTGTGAATGCATTTTCCTATTTCGAAGAGATATAATAATTTTGACTCTCCATTCCTTAACATAAGCTACTTAACTTAAGAATGTTAATTAGCCTATGATTGATCATCTAAAAATAATTCACCAATTAGAAACAAGTTTACATTTTTAGACCGAAAGTAAATCAGTCTTTTAGTACCACTTAGTCATCGTAAGTCCCTTGTTATGCTTTCTCAAATAACTGCTTTATATGTCAGTGATTGAAATACTAGGAAGTCTTGGGATAAACAAAAAAGAAAATGTAATAAATCAAAAATATACAGAACTTAAGGGAAAATGGATGAGTGGTTCTTGTCCTAATCAAAAGGGTGCAAAATAGCGGAAAAACTATTTCGCAATATTTCAGTTTTTCATTTGAGGTTTTTTGGGTCACTCTTGAGTAAAGTTCACCAGTAAAATACGATTATCCAGCCCGTATTTTCTGAAAAGTATCCAAAGAATCATAAAAACCAAAGTACATGTTGTGGCAGCATCTTTGTACTAGAACTAAACGTTTGTAGGAGCGCCAGTTGGGTGGAGGGATTACCCCTCTCCCTACCTGTATCTTTCTAGGGCACCTTTTTAAGCATTTCCATTTAAAAAAAAGTATGCTTCCCCCACCTCAAATTCTGCAGAAAATCCTTTTTTCACATAGTAATTAAGAAAAATCAGAAAAAAATACTTGTCCCCCCCCCCCGCACACATTATCAAGAACTCGAGCCACTGCATGTTTGCAACAATGAAAACAGGCTCCATTGTATCTAATACTTAATTTTCTTTTCATTACAAAAAAACAAATACCTTGGGGTCTAGAACTTCGAGTATTCTGTCTCTTGCCAGTCTAACGTCTTCATCTTCTGTTCCACAGACTCGCACTTGCGGATCCTTTTTGCACCTGGGTCCATTGATCGGCAGCTTTATCGGATAAGATATAAAAGTATGAGTCTCATCCATAATCTGTAATCCAAAAACAAAATACTCTTTACACGGAAAGGCCACCATCTCTGGACGACACAAATCTTACACAAAACTCTGGAGCACGCATTGTGTAAAAAATAATGCATAAAATATGCGTTATCTATTCAAAATATTATGATACTAATATATATATATATATATATATATATATATATTATATATATATATATATATATATATATATATATATATATATATATATATATATATATATATATATATATATATATATATATATATATATATATATATATAATATATATATATATATATGTATAATCACCTTTATAATTCCGAATTTTTAGCTTTACAGTCTATTTTGAAAGGTACAATCACACAAAAAGAAAGGTACAATTACACATGTAAATCATTGTTTTTATGGAGTCCGATATTTAAAATGTAACCAAAACTGACCAAGAGATATAAATGAGGGTCAGGGGCTTAATTTGCTATGGAGCAGGGAGGTAGTTGCCCCCCTGACCTAGAACCCCCACCCCAGTTTCCCCCCAGCTGAAATTTAGTTTCTTCAAAAATCTTGTTAAAACTGAGATAAGCTTGCATAATCCAAGCGTCCACAGAAACGGGTCAGTTTTCTTTAGTATATCTTTACCTTTTTTGTTTCTATATGACACATTTTTTTTTCACTGTCATTTTCACTTGGTTTGGGAAAATTGGCTCAAACTTTGACCCACCCCCTAGGATTTGGCGAAATTACTTCACTGATGAGGGTAGTTTCAATTCATTAGGATATCAGATAAAAAAACAAGTTTTTTCAACTGCAAGTAAGGAGCGACATTAAAAATTAAAACGAACAGGAATTATTACGTATATGGGGGGCTGCTCCTCCTCAACACCTCACTCTTTGCGCTAAAGTTTTTAGTACTTAAAAAAAACTTCTTATTGTTCTAATCAAACGAACATAGTGTTTCAGGAGTTGTTCTTACAGAATTGGGACAATATTCAAACTCTAGCGTAAAGAGCGAGGTGTTGAGGAGGAGCAACCCCTCTCATATGCGTAATAATTTCTGTTTGTTTTAATTTTTAATGTTGCTCTTACTTTTAGTTGAAAAAAACCTGTTTTTTATTTAATTTTTGATCGTTTTTTAAGTAATGCCTGGAAATCTGGCTACACCTCCAAGGAAAAATCATTGCTCCCCACGGATTTATTCTCTAGACATTTAAATCCCAGTGAACATTTACCACGGATAATTACCCTTAACACCTCCGTGCGGAAAACTGAGTCGGGATAGAGAAAGCAAGACCTAAGAAGAATTTTATACAAGAATTCTGGCAAATTCCCCCAGTATAAAATTCCACTTGAAAAAATCCTACCCGGAAATTTTCCTCCCCATGGAAAATTATTCCCGTGGAAAATCCCACCAGAAGAAAATTTGCCCCTCCTGCCACCCGAAAAATGAATACATACTTCCCAATAACAGACACTTTACGTAGACAATGGACAAATTTTGTAACTTAAAGACCTTTCCCCAGGGGCCGTGGGGGTCATGGTATCTCTAAAGCCGTAATTATTCAGCCTTTCAACTATGCTGAATAAAATAGCTATCTAAAAATTTTGATCGGACGATTTTGAGAAGGTGTGGGAGGGGGTCTAGTTGCCCTCCAATCTTTTTGGTAACTTAAAAGGGCATTAGAACTTTTAATTTTAGTCTGAATGAGCCCTCTCCTGATATTCTAGGACCACTGAGTCGATACGATCACCCCTGGGGAAAAAAATAATAATAAAATAAAAACGCATCCGTGATCTTTCTTCTGGCCAAAAAAAAAAAAACAAAAAAAAAAATATAATTCCACATTTTTGCAGATAAGAGCTTGAAACCTCTACAATAGGGTTCTCAATACGCTGAATCTGATGGTGTGATTTTCATTAAGATTCTGTGACTTTTATGGGGTTTCCCCGCTAATTTCGAAAATCAGGCAAATATTCTCAGGTTCGTAGCCTTTGATGGGTAAGACTAAACTTAATGAACCTTATATATTTGAAATCAGCATAATATGTCAATTCTTTTGATATATCTATTGGTATCAAAATTCCGTTTTTTAGAGATTCGGTTACTTTTGAGCAAGCTTGCTCCTTACTTGCACTTCGTCACCATGAACTGTTTGAAAGCACTTGTTGTCTCAGATATGGGAAATTCCTCTTTTCATTTTGTAAATATTCCCCCTAGGTCTTCCACAGTTCATATTCATAAGTGACATTAAATAAATTAACTGAAATTATTAAATTAAATTATTAATGAAATTATTAAATTAACTATTACATTAATCGAAATTATTATCAAATAATCATGAAAAAAGAGGAAGACAGTGGCTTTCTCTAACAAGTCGTTGACGGGGAAAGATGCTTTAAAGAGTAACAATTGCTTATCAGATAGGCATAACAGACTATAAGATGCATTGGTCATACCCACCAGTCGTAACTGGGAGTAGGATTTGGAAGGGGGTTCCCTCGGTTTGCAACAAATTGTATTTATTTCAATAATTCAGTAAACAATATTGCTGAAGGTCACATTCCAAACTGTAATTATTAAATTAACTGCACGGTGGAATTAAATAATTTGGGATAATAGTCATGAAAGAAGCAAAAGAAAGTCAATTTCTCTCAAAAGTTGTTTAAGAGGTAAGATGCTTTAAAGAGAAACAATTGCTTATCAGATGAGCATAAACAGACCATAAAGATTCAGTGAACTTGCCCATAGACATAGTCATATTTGGGAGTAACATCCGGAGGTGGGTCCCTTCGGTTTGCACGAAATTATCTTTGTTTCCATATTTCAATAAAAAGAATACTGTATATGAGACTACTGATTAAATTTAGACTCCGATTAAACTTAAAATAAGGTAACAATTTAATACCCTAAAACAAGCGTTTATCACTCATTGCTTCTTTTTAAGAAGAGATCTACACACACGATAACGTCCTGACCAGGGTGCGTAAGGTCGTAAAGATTAAATTACTAAAAGACATTTTTTTTTAATTAAAAAAATTAAAATTAAAATTACTAAAACTATATTTTTTGCATATAAAAAACTGTCGGATATGCTGCGTCGATTTTCTGCATGTGCTGCACTTCAGCCTCAAAAATGAATTGCTGCACACACGGCTGAACAAATTGCCATTATCATGAATAGGAGAAAGGAAAGTTTGCCGTTCATGGGATTTGAGCATGCAGTGATTAGCAAAACCTTCAACCAAAATACCAAGACAACAAAAAAATTTGGCTATCATATTTGTCATTGCCTTTATTGTTCAAGACAAGCAAATCAATAAACTTTATGAGCATTTAAAAACATATTCTTGGAAGTAACGACCCGTATAGAAATATATGTTCAGAACCAAGTGGTGCACATTCGGCAAGCATAAAAACCCAATATACATAAACTGCAAACATGAATGTTACCAGAATGAGGACATTTACTTTGTGCAAATTCATTTACCGTTTCCTGTTGCAGTTTACTGATTTATTTATCATACTTATGACCTAGGTCTTCTTCTCCCCAAATAGAGGATCTGCAGTGAAGGTGTTTCTACTACTGTAGGTAATGGTATATTGGATGCAAATTAGTAAAAGATTATATTTTTAATTTCGAAAAGCTCTGTTAAGTTTAACTATCGAATTTTATACGTATTTAAGATCACCAATTAATTTCTAGAGAAATTCAAGTCAAATCCTCTGCTATTATTGTTACTGTTGCTTGTTTAAAGTTTTACAGACTGCCAAGCCAACAGTTTCCAAAAAGGGTCTACAGAACATTAGGATATACCTCGCCGGTTTAGATGACTTTTGCATACGAGTGGATGGGTTTCTTGAAAAGATCTGTCAAGTTTTAGAAAGCTTGAAGAGTTCTAAGAAGCGTTTGACATCAGAACTAGATCTGTGGCATTTCAACTTCAAGATCAGAGCCGGAACAGGTGCCGTAGAACATGGTCAAAAGAATAGGTCCATTTTTCGCTAGTTAGTCTTCTAAGATCTTGTATCTTTTAATAAGAATAACTTTGGAATAAAATCTGAGGATCATTATCTCACTGCTCAGGCACTTTTCTGAAAATCTTTTCAGAAAATCAATATATCCTTAGTCTTCTCCCTTAGGTTTGACTGAACAGATAAATTACAATTCAAACATACTTAACTGATATCAGAGATAAATAATATCGTAATGATTCAGGAAAAAAAAAAATGCGAATTCAAGGATCAAGGGAAAAAAATGCGAGATTTAAGAGATTTTTCCTTGATTTAAGATCAAGGAAAAAAAATGCGAATATGGACGGCATGATTTAAGACTCAAAGAAATATTTTAACAGATTTATTAGCTAAAAACCAGGGCTTTGCTGATAAATGCAATGAACGCCCTAAGCGTTTGTGACATAAGTTTCTTTCTTTATGTTAAGATACTATTAAAGATTTTCGCTCCGTTTGCAATTCGTACCACTATGCCAGGAGCCGGTTTTCTACCTTGTGATTGATAAAATACCCAGGGCTGTGTCCAGAGGTACAAGAGGTATCCAGTTGCACCCCGCTACCTTAAAATATTTCTCTGACTCGTAAATTGGTCGCAAAATGCGGATAAAAAGGCTATTTCTACTCAAACTAAAAGATGTTCCTCCAACTCATAAACTGGTTTTAAAAATACAGGTAAAAAATCTTAGTTGAGACTTTTAGACAAATTCCACGGAAGGTAAGCCCCCTTTTTGCTATTCTTTCGGTAGTCTCCCATGAAAAGCATTCCTTGGTCGCCCTCCCCCCCCCCAAAAAAAAAAATCATAGATAAATGCTTATCAACAAGAATGGTAGAAAAATCCGGTTTTAACTTGGATTCAATGTTTTGTAAAATCCAGGAATGACATTACAACTTAAAAGCTCATAAAAAAAAGATCATAACCTTCTAAATTTCTACCAAAACCAGTTTTGCCAACACGGTACAATTTTTCTGTTTTTGAACTCAATCTAAGATCCTGGTACAATGCGGTAGCCTATATTTGGAAATGTTTTGGTACAGTAAAATTTTCTGGTACATTTTCCCTTCACTTGCTCCTTTCCGACTCGGATATCTATTCAAGTTTAGGTTTATCGAAAATTTTCTTCCTGTTTCGGCAAATTTTTACCCTTGTTTTACGGTACAATTTTAGCTGAAAAACTGGTAGGCTACAGTTTATTTCAAAGCGTTGGCAACGCTGCCTACAACTACTATAGCATAATCCAACTTCTAGAGATAATGCAAGATTCTTGGAATTTTTAATTGATGGCTGGCCTTCATATTTTTGAACATTTGCTGTCAAGAAACAATAATACCTTTTTAAAAAACTTCTCTGCAGCACTTCCATTTTCTGCCATAAGCATGGACTCCAACTTCCGCCGGTCCACACGAAAACGATCTTCGAATTGGTACCTCGACCTTGACTGAGTCTCAGCGTCTTCGGTTCCTGGAGGAAAATCGTCCCGATCAAACAGCTCGGAATTAGTGTCGTCTCCAATGAGCCCCATATTAGTTTATGCACTTGGTTTACGGCAAAATACTAAGGAGAAAAAGGCAAAAATATAACATGCCTACAAGTAAATGTTTAAATACATATGATACAAAAAGTTAAGTATAATAAAAATTAAATAAATAAAAATAAGATAAAATAAATTTTGTGCAGAGAACAAAAATAAAATATGAACAATAAAAATAAATAAAACATAAACAAAATCAAATATGTTTATTTAAGGTAATCTTAATAAAAATATTATCATTAAAAAGCATGTACCGTAAAACATAGTTTTTCAATCTAGGCCCTACAAAACGCTGACTTGCTAGATTCTAAGGCTAAATTTTAACCTGAACATAGTTACTGATGAAGGTAAAAGTATACAAATGGTAAGTAGGCTGCATAGGCATACCATATACGGTGGGGTTCCTTTAAAAAAATCAAACCCCTTTTTCTCCAGAAAAATCCTTAAAATCAAGTTTAAAGCTAGATTTTGATATGAAATAATCAATACCCCCCTTCCTCATCAGACTGGTCACCATGCCCTTACATTGATGTTTGCCCTCAAACATAGGAAAAAATGCCTAGCTACACTTATGACCAAAGGGTAATGTCATTTAAAAATGGTAAAGGAGCAGACATAGAAAAGGTACTTTAAATTAGGTCTTAGAGGGTATTGAAAATATTGAGAAAAAAAAATGTAAATTGTACACGGTAATCAAACACTTCGTGGCAGCGAACTGCAAGTAAGGAGCGACGCGGCTCAATAGTAACCGAAACGCTAAAAAACAGATTGCATGCTGATTCCAAATACACTAAGTTCATTAAGTTTAATGTTACCCTTTCAAAAGTTATGAGCCTGAGAAAATTGCCCAATATTCAAAAAAGGATGAAATACACCCCCCCCCCCCCCTTATCCCAATAACGAAAATGTATTGCGGTCTTAATGAATATCACACCATCAGACTCAGCGTGTCAGAAAACTCTTCTGAAGAGGTTTCAAGCTCCTATGTATAAAAATGTGGACTTTTGCATTTTTTTTTTTTTTTTTTTTTTTTGGCTGGAGAAAGATCATGAATGTGGGTGTTTTTTCCCAGGGGTGATTATATCGAACCAGTGGTTCTAGAAGATTGGGGAGACGACTCATTTGATCGGAAATCAAAAGTTCTAGTGCCCTAAACGACCGAAGTGACCGAAACGATTGGAGGGTAACTAGCCCTCCTGCCACGTCTCCTTTTACCCCAAAGTCGTTCGATCAAAATTTTGGGGATAACAAGACCCCCAACATCCCCATGGGAAAGGGTTCTAAGTTACGAAATTTGTCCATTGTTTATGCATAGTATTTTTTATCAAGAAATATAAAGACATTTTTTTTGGGGGGGGGGGATTTTCTGCTTGGGGGGGACCTTACTCGGGGATAATTTTCCATAGGGAGGGAAGTTTTTGGGAGTGATTTTTCCACGGGAAATTTTACGCTGGGGAAATTTGCCAGAATTCCTATACGGAATTCTTTTTATTTGTCTTACTTTGTCTTTGCCTACTCAATTTTACATGTGGGGATATCCTGGGGAACTTTTCAGTGGGATTAGAATCGTCTGGAAAATTTTTCCGTCGGGAGGGGGAATTTGTCGCGGAATTTTCATCCGCGAATTTTTCATCGGGAATTTTCCACGGCAGCAACTTTCCACTGGGTGTGGGAGGATTTCCGGGAAAATTTTTCCGCAGAGGGGGATTTCCGACAAGATTTGAAAAACGATCAGAAATTAGTATTTTTCAAATTAAAGTATTCTAATGAGAATATTTCAGGAAGAATCATCCGCAAGAAATTTTCTGGTGGGAGTTTTCAGTGATAATTGAATTTGTCCGGGGATGAATTTACATGGGAGGAACTTTACTTAGAGAAATTTTCCGCGGAGGAAAGAAATTTTCCATGAAGTGGAGATGGTTTTTCCGGTATATTTAGAAAAACAATAAGAAATTAAATAAGAAAAAACAAGAAAGCAGCGGAGCAACATTAAAACTTAAGACAAACATCAGTTATTCCGTATATGAAGGAGTTTTTTCTCTGCTCAATATCTCAATCTTTGCTAAAGTTTGACTTGTGTCCCAATTCTTTGAGAACGACTCCTGATACCCAAGGGTCAATAAGTGTTTTTTAAAGTTCTAATGAGATTTTGCGAGGTATTGAAGAGGGGAAGCCCCTCATTTACTGAATAATTTCTGTTCGTTTTAAGATTTGACGTTGCCCCTTATTTTCGATTGACATTTTTTTTTTTATTTGATGTATTTACAGAACGATAAACAAGTGGAGACTAAAACCTCGCAATCTTCAGAGTTAAGGCTAAATGTTGAATAATAAAGGTAACGATGAAATGGTCCTAGAAAGGGTGAAAAGTAAAGAGTAAGTACAAAGGGTAATAGTATTTGCAAAATGGTAAAGAAGCAGAGAATAAATAAAATTCTTTTAAATTAGGACGGAATGAAAAATCGAACAAATGATAAATATTTGAATGTTGTAATGCAATGTAAGATGTAATGTAAATATAGGAGGCTTTGTCGATGGGAGATACAAGATCAGTTGACAATATTACTAACAACACTACTAACAATTCACCGCAGTACCAAGTCGCCTGAGGCCAACCCAGCTACGCATGCGCCTCTTCCATGCTTATCTGTTGAAAGCCTCCCTCTTTACACCCTCCCAGTAAGTTCCGATTTCCCTTCAATCTTTCTTTACGACATCCTCTCACTCCAACCGCGGACGACCTGCTTTCTGTTTAGCCCTAGGCGGTTGGCCAAAAAGGGTGAGCTAGGAAGACTTAAACATGGTGTAACTTTGAAAATAGGTAAAGGTTGTAAAAGGAAAATAGGAAAATAGGTAAAGGTTGTAAAAGGAAAATAGGTAAAGGTTGTAAAAGGAAAATAGGTAAAGTTGTAAAAGGTAAAGGTATTGATAAAGATAAGTAAATTGTAAACGACAATTGTCTTTACAGAATGAGAAAGCAGCGGAGACGAAAACCTGCCTCGTCTTCCGAATCAGAGCTAAGAAATGAATTACAATGGCATTGATGGAGAATAAATAAGTACTAAATGGTAGTGGCAATTATCAACGTTATAACACACCTACTCTTTCAAATAAGGACTAAATGACAAAATACTATAGGTGTTGATAAATGTTGAAAGGTGTTGATAATTAATTGATAATGGTACTTATAAAATGGCGAACTGGGGAGTCTAAAATCAGGCTCCATCATCTCAGGCTAAAATCAGAAATAAATGCTAAGTCATGAAATAATTCAAAGCTAAACAGCAAAGGCTACGGGAGAACACGGAATCAATGGGGAAGTAAAACTCTCATACACTTAGATTATGCTTATGATTTGAGCATCCTAGATGAAAATGAAATAACAAAAAAGTTTTTTTTTAACTGAAAGTAAGGAGCAACATTAAAATTTAAAACGAACAGAAATTATTCCGTATATGAAAGGGGCTGTCCCCTCCTCAACGCCTCGCTCTTTACGCTAAAGTTTTTTTTTTAAAAATAGAGTTGTGATAAAGAGTCAAACTTTAACGTAAAGAGTGAGGCGTTGAGGAGGGGAGAGGGGACTCTAATTTTTAAAGTAATAAAAAACTTTAGCGTAAAGAGCGGGGCGTTAAGGACAGAACAGCCTCTTTCATATACGGAATAATCTTCTGTTTGTTTTAAGTTTTAATGTCGCTCCTTACTTTTAGTTTTTCATTTAATCCCAGTTAAAAATAGGAACGGGGCCACAATTAGGGATAAGAAAAGAGTTAATTTTGAGAATGTGCTAAACCGTGATAAAGTTACAAGAAAAGATATAGAGGAAAATGAAAAAGTTTGCGACATCTTGGATGTGAAGATAGATATATTTTGTGCGGAAGAATTAGTGACAGTACTAAAAGCATTATATAAAATATGATAAGGCCCCAGATGCTGATAGCCCCGTCCTGCACTGGTTCTGGGAACGCCGCTTTTCCTGAGACAAAAATAATTTCAATGATTTAAAGAATATGAAAATTGCAACTTGGAATGTTACAATGTTAAAAAATAACTATAGTATACTATAATAACTATAGTATATTATTAAAATAACTATAATTCCCCCGCAACATCTCCACATGCAAAATTTGACAAAGAGAATGTAAAACAATTAAACAGAATTTCGTATAGGAATTTTTTCAAATCCCCCAATGTTTCCCCTAAAAAAATCAACCCCTGGAATCTTCCCTCCCCATGCAAAATTATACCCGTGGGAAAACCATCCAGTAGAAAATCCCCCCCCCCCCCGAAATATGTTTGCATACTTCCCAAAAACAAATACTATGCGTAAACAATGGGCAATTTTCGTAACTTACAGGCCTCTCCCCGCGGACTGTAGGGGTCATTTTACCCCTAAAGACATAATTATTTGATCAGATCAGAGTTATTTGATACTGAACAAAATGGCTATCTCAAAATTTTGATCAGATAACTTTGGGGTAAAATGGGTGTGAGAGGGGGCCAGTTGTCCTCCAATCTTTTTGATAACTTAAAAAGAGCACTAAAAGTTTTAATTTCCGTTCGAATGCACCCTCTACCGATCTTCTACGACCATCATTTCAATACGATCACCACTGGGAAAAAAACAAAAAAAAAACGAAAAAAAAAAAACAATTAAACATGCATCAGTGATCTGTCTTCTGGTAAAAATAGCAAAATTCCACATTTTTGTGGCATATATAGGAGCTTGAAACTTCTACAGCAGGGTTCTCTGATACGCTGAATCTGATGGCACGATTTTCATTAAGATTCCTTGAATTTTAGGGGGTGTTCCTTCTTATTTCAAAAATCAGACAAATTTTCTCAGGCTCGTAACTTTTGATGGGTAACACTAAACTTGATGAGTCTTATATATATGGAATCAGCATAATAAGCAGATTCTTTTGATGGATCCGTTTTTTAGAGTTTCGGTTACTATTAAACCTTGTCTCTCCTTACTCCCAGTTCGGTACCAAAAACTGTTTGACAAGTCCAGATTGACTACTCCCTCTCAATTTACTAACATGCCAGTACAATATTTTACTAAAATGCCGTCTAGTTACATCTTCCAGACCACCGGTAATTTTATCCATGGCATCCACTTCACACCTCCCTAGTTAATTTTTTAATTATTTCTCCACTGTCTTTACATTCCTCTTATTTTCATTTGATCTCACACCCAGATAATTTATGTACAAGCCCCTCCTCCTGTCTATTAAACATAAAGCATGTTTACTAATATTCCTAGCTGCGTTCCTAGCTTTCTTCCCTAAGACACCATTAGCAATTTCACAAACTATTTTCCTAAAATCATTCCATTCATCTACTACATAGTTAAATTTGAAACTCTCCAGTTTAGTATTCAACTGCTCCTGTAAAGTTTCTCTCAAATTCTCATCGGGGAGTCTACCAACGTCATGGCTTCCCTGAAGACAGTTACCCTTGCTAAGTTTAAGCTTTAAACTAACCCTACCCTAGAGACTACTAGACGGTGATCTTCACTTTTAACCGCAATAGCAGCACTCCTATATACCCTAGTATCTTGCATTGATACTGGGAGTCTTAGCTGCCTTACCATCATGTGAATACCATGTTAACTTATGGGCTATTTTATGACCAAATACTGTATTGGTTATAACTAGACTGTTATAGGCCTACTAGACTCGTACTTACCAAATTGCAGCAGTCTATTACAATTACAGTTTTTTTTTAACACCGAATTTGCCTAAGCTAGGATACTATCTATCCCTGTTTCTACCAGCCTGGGCATTAAAATCTCCTAATAATAACACCATATTTCTAGCTGGAACCATGTCGAATTGTTCCTGTAGCTTTAAGTAAAATTCATCTGAGTCAATACAATCTCCCTCAGTTGGTTCTATAGGGGCATATACTACTATGACTGACACTCTGCACTTTCTAGTCATAAAATGAGCGATTAAAATTCTATATTACTTAATGTCATGTTTCCTCCCCCTGGGACATAATTTTCTGAAACTTCTAATCGGGCGATTAGGAGTCCGAAGCGTCTCAATTCGCCAGTCAAAATGTCGATACGATAGTCAGTTTTTATGATTACAGCATTCCAAGTTGCAGTTTTCATATTCTTTAAATCACTGAAATTTTTTTGGCCTGAGGAAAAGCGATGGTCCCAGAACCAGTGCAGGACGGGGACAGACATATCTCCTCAAGTCACGAAGCGCTTAAGCCGGCTTAGAACCGGACTGCAAGAAGTTCCTGGGGTCACCAGTTGAACGGAGGATTTGTTGAATTCTGGGCCCATATGGGTCACAACATGGTTTTCAGCCCTTGTTGATGCTCTTCTATCAACAAGAGTCAAAGCCCTGCACAGACAATCTCAAGCCTATTACCTCCGACCCATTATATATTCATGCCTACAAATATTATGCTATTACGGGGAGGCAATCCATAGTAGATAAATTAACTAGGAAGAGGTTATTCAGCCCAAAAAAGCCCACCAAAGCAAAACAGGCCCAGAAGAATTATCCATTAATCAGAATCCACTGCAGATGCTGTGTCTCAAAGAATGAGGACACTTGGATAAATATATCATTTAAAAATTAGGAATGAAACACAAATACCTTATAAAAAGAAACTTTTTACAAGTTTAAAATCAAGAATTTTATTATCATAGAGTTTCTTGCGGTTTTACGTATAGCCTAAGACTATACCCTCCCCCCATGTGGGATGGGACACATTGTCACGATAGCGACCATTGTATTGGAAACGTCGTTGATTGGTAAATCTATATGTACTATTCTCTTGTTATTAGAGTGTTTTCTTTAGAGGAGCTCAGAGATTTAAATGTTATTTTTTTTTGCTACGGTTTTTTATTCTCGATCAGTTGCAATAGCAATTCCTGATAAAAAGAGCTTCAAATTTGCCCAGTACTAACCTAAAATTTAAAGAAACAGTTTCAACGTACTGCTTGGGCATTATGTGAACGCCTTACCATGTGTCCTTTG
Organism: Artemia sinica; assembly: GCA_027921565.1. Lineage (NCBI taxonomy): Eukaryota > Metazoa > Arthropoda > Branchiopoda > Anostraca > Artemiidae > Artemia > Artemia sinica. The sequence continues at coordinate 75,069,479 of CM051257.1, read as the reverse complement.
GTAAATTCAAGGTAATTAACTGAAACCTAAAATTTAAAGAATTTTCCTTTGGTAAATGCAAGGTAATTGACAAGATACAATTAATAACAAAATATTATTCTTATTAGAGAAACTTTTTTTAACTGATTTAATGTTTGCATTCCTTTTAATATGGATCTAAGCCCCGACCCTTCCCCTCTAATGCCTTAATACGGCCCTAGGCATAACACTAAGTTTGGTGGAATTCATTGAATGTTAGATTTATTTGCTAACAGAAACCCTGGGCTCCCACATATACAATTTATTTATGGCGAAATATTGCATTATGAAATCGGACACGAAATTTACACGTTAACGCTATAATTGTTATAGGGGATCACACTAGACAATTTATTTGCGTCCGATTTTGGAAAAACAGTACATTAGACTATTTGAGCGTTTTAAATAGCTGATGGTAAGACCAATGATGGTAAGTTATGTTAGGGTGAGGGACTGGGAGGCATACAATGTCATTAATGATGACATTTAAAAATAATTATAAATGAGACATTAAATGGTATATTCCATTTTTGTCTTTTTGACTTATGTTCTAGGTTAGAAACAAATTGACTACTTAAAAGTACCTCTACTAGAATCAACCTGCGCAATGCTAGTATAGAAATTTAGCTACTATGCCCAATGAAGGCGCTTTTGTGCAGAGTCCGGCAGGGGCGGATCCAGGATTTTTCTTAGGGGGGGGGGCAAAGTAGGTTGATCCGATAAACTAGCGTTACGAGCAAGTTTAATTAACGCAAACTTGCGTTAATTAGGTAAATTACACTACTTTAGACTACGTTAGGGGGAGCGCGCCCCCTCGCACCCTGGATCCACCGCTTGAGTCCAGGCTACACTGCATAAGACGAAACAAACTGGCCTATAGTTTTCAAATTAGGCCTAACCATCTAAATTGGCCTACATATCTTACCTCCAACTTCTTATTTATTGCTACAACTTTCAAGAATTTATTCCGTTACTTTCATTACAAGCAACCTTTTCATATGACAAACTCAGTTTTAAAACTGACAAACTCAGTTTTTCAATATCCATTTGGATTTTGCACAAACTATTAATTTCATGTTATTTATTCATAGAAAAACCGGAGAAGTTGAGATTTATGAACTTGCACGATATTTTGGAAACCGGATAGATTTCTACCTAGAATTCACACACAATTGCGATATTCGCATATGTGTTTGCCTGCGAATAACTGTATATGTGGGAACCGAGCGAAAGGAAAATATACCATTCAATTCACCATTTAATAATATTTCAACAGTATATTCTACATTCAACAATATGTGTATATTTCCAAATGTGGACCTACTAATTAAAAACATCGTAGTTGCGTTTCAGCCCCCTCCCCAAGCATGAGGTTAAAGCCTTAGACTATATACAAAACTTCGTAGATTTTGTTGTTGTTAATTCTTCTGTCGAATTGACAAGATGAATCAGTTGTTGATGAAAAATTAATACAGAAATAATGCAAACCAAGAAAATTAACAAAGTTCTGTGTATGATCTTGGAGGGAGCTGAAGGAGCAGTTCCTGAACTAGGCAAGGGGGATGGATACCCATCAATGATGGTAGCGATACTTGTGTATTATACGCCACTCACCTAAGTTTACGCTGTGTAAAACTCGAGAACAAACTAGTTTCTTCGTATGTTTCTTTCAGCTTAGCGTGAGACAAGACAAAGACAAAGTGCCAGAATAGATGGGAAGTATATAATTTGGGCATTATATTTGCATATTAGGGGGATGGGGGTAAAGTATTTTGACGGTTTGAAGTTAGAAAACAATTCTTACTTCATAATATTCGAATAATTGTACCTAAAAAAAAATTGCCTGCAGAACTGCTATACTTTACCCCCCCCCCCCCAATGTGCAAATATATAGCCCAAATTCATTTCTAAAGTACTAAAAACTAATGAAGAAACCGGTTTCTTCTCGTGTTTTACACAGCGTAAACTTGAGAATGAGTGGCGGATGATACACAAGTACCGTGGTAGCAATTTCAAACAGTTCGTGGTAACGAACTGTAAGTAAGGAGCGACCCGCCACAATAGAAACCGAAACTCGAAAAAAACGGAATTTTGATACCAATAGATACACCAGAAGAATCAGATTTTTATGCTGATTTCAAATATATAAGTTTCATCAAGTTTAGTCCTACCCATCAAAAGTAACGTAAGAAAATTTGCCTGATTTTCGAAAAAAGGGGGAAACACCCCCAAAAAGTTATAAAACCTTAATGAAAATCACGTCATCCGATTCAGCATATCAGAGAACCCTACAGTGGAGGTTTCAAGCTCCTATCTGCAAAAATGTGGAATTTTGTATTTTTTGCCAGAAGAAAGATCACGGATGCGTGTTTATTTATTTATTTTTTTTTTGTTCTTTTTTTCCCCAGAAATGATCGTATCGACCCAGTGGTCCTAGAATATGGTGGGAGGGCTCATTCAATCGGAAATTAAAAGTTTTAGTGCCCTTTTTAAGTGACCAAAAAATGGAGGGCAACTAGGCCCCCTCCCACGCTCATTTTTTTCGCAAAGTCACCCGACCAAAATTTTGAGATATCCATTTTGTTCAGCATGGTCAAAATATAATAACTATGTCTTTTAGAATAACTTAATCCCAGAAGTCCCCAGGGGGAGGGCTGAAAGTTATGAACTTTACCCAATGTTTACATATAGTATTGGTTACTGGGAAGTATACAGACGTTTTCAGGGGGGATTTTTTTCTAGTAGTGGGGGAGGGGGTCGGGGGTTATGTGGCAGGATCTTTCTATGGAGGAGGTTTTCATGGGGGAAGGGACATTGCTATGAAGGGGTGCCGGATTTCCAAGCATTATTTAAAAAACGATCAGAAATTAAATAAAATAAAAAAGTTTTTCAACTGAAAGTAAGGAGCAACATCAAACTTAAAACGAACAGAAATTATTACGCATATAATTGGGATCGCCCCCTAGTCAATACGTCGCTCTTTAAGCCAAAGATTTTTTAGTACTTTCATAAGAGCTATTTATTCTAATTAACGGCCTTTGTGATTAAGGGGTCATTTTTAAAGAATTGGAACAAAATTCGAACTTTAGCGTAAAGGGCTAGGTATTGAATAGGAGGCGAACCCTATAATATACGTATTAAAAATATATGAATATAGAAGTTCGTTACGTATGTTAATTCGTAAGTTACGTATATTTATTACTAATAAAAACGTTCGTAAATAAAATGAAACAGCTTTCGAGAAAGCCATTTAACCAAATAAAAGTAAAATTAATATGCAAATTTTGTTTTAATTATTCATGTACGGTGAGCCAAAATCAACTCTTTCTCACAACTCTATTTTTTTAAACAATAAAAAACTTTTGCGTAAAGAGCGAGACGTTGAGGAGGGGACAGCCCCTTTCATATACGGAATAATTTCTGTTCGTTTTAAGTTTTAATGTCGCTCCTTACTTTCAGTTAAAAACAAACTTGTTTGTTTTATTTAATTATATTAAGAAAGAACGTTGAATAGCAAATTTAACTACATGCCTGTCTTTCTGCTTGTGAATTTACAATAAAATTTGCGAATTTTATTGGCTTGTTTTCTTTTTTGTTCTTATTTCTCATGAAAAGTTAGTTCACAATGCCAAGTTGAAAAAAAACAACAACAGAATTAGAAAAGTTAAGTGTTCAGCCTTAAAAAGGCATTAGACAGGAGGGGGGGGGGGCAGAGACTCAATTAATTGAAAGCGAATACAAAAATTTATTAACTATGGTTTTCTGATAGGAATAAAGAAAAATTTTGGTGTAATTGTAGCTAGTTCAGAAGAGGAAGCTTCTATTGCAATAACCAAATTAAGTTCTGCAAGCAATAATCTGCGAAAAATATTTTGAATTTTTGGGTGTGTCCGAATTTCATCTTCCTTGAATATTATTTTACTAAAAGTGCTAAATAATGCTTTATGATAATCCCAACTATATAATAACACTGATATAACCCCTCCCCCCCCACAATAAAAAAATCTTACCTAATATTGACCTGTCGGCTTGAAAATAATTAGTCCTCTCAGTGGAGTCTCATAGATGATCCGTTTAGCTTCCAAACTTGGTCGAGACTAACACAAACAGAATTTAGTTCAGGTGAAAAATGATTTCATTCATTTCAGTAGTCAGGTAGCTGCATCAAAGGCCCCTGAGACTAAGCTAAATTATATAGCGGACCACTGAGTCAATCAAAGGAATTTTAATAAGTGGACCAGAAAAATTACAGAACATTATTTTGACTCTTAAAACTGTATCTAGCAAGTGAGCATATATCCTTGTCTATTTATAATCAATTTTACTAAACTATATTCAATATTATTAGTAATTAGTATCTGTCGATAGCACAGGAACCCGCGAAAAAAAGAGAAAAATCTAATCGATGGCAAGGCTAGAAAAAGTTTTCCAAGTGGGGAGAGTACGAAACAATACTAGTTATAACCATTAGAGCCTCATATTTATCCCGGCTGTTATAAAATTCTGAATTTTTTAAAATATGGAATAAAAAAAAGTTTGTTCTACTGAAAGTAAGGAGCAACATAAAAATTTAAAACGAACAGAAATTAATCTGTATATAATGTAGGCTGCCCCCTCCTCAATCACCCTCTCTTCACACTAAAGTTTTCTTAAGAAATTTAAAAAAAAGGTTCTGATTCTAATTGCATGGCTCTTGTGTTTCAGGAACCGTTCTTAAAGAATTGAGGCAAAAGGTCAAACTTTAGCGTAAGAGCGGGGTATTAAGAAGGGGGAAGCCCCCCTGATACACGGAATATTTTCTGTTCGTTTTACGTTTTTACAGAACCCCCCCCCCTCCGTGGAAAATCCCCCACGAAAAATTCTTCTATAGAATGTTCTTCCCATGTAAAATTCTTCCGCCCGGAAATTACTTCAGGACAATTCCATCCTCGCTGTGAATTCTCCTCACAAAACTTCTTTTTTACGATTCCGCCGGAAGAATACTCCTTAGTATACTTTCATTTGTAGAAAGACTTGTTTTTTTTTTATTTCTAATCCTTTTTAAGGATTCGAAATTTCTTGAACAAATCTCAAAATTTTGATAAGACGACTTTTGGCAAAAAGGGCGTGAGAGGGGGGCTAGTTACTCTCCAATTTTTTGGTCACTTACAAAGGGCACTAGCAATTTTAATTTCCGTTCGAATGAGCCCTCTTGAGATATTCTAGGACCATTCGTTCGACATGACCATCCCTGGAAAAAAACAAATAAACACCCATCAGTGATCTTTCTTCTGGCAAAAAATACAAAATTCCCCATTTTTGCAGAGAGGAGCTTGAAATCTCAACAGTAGGGTTCTCTGATACTCTAAATCTGATAGTGATTTGCATTAAGATTCTTTAATTTTTAGGGGGTGTCACCCCCCTTTTTCAAAAATACATCAAATTTTCTCAGGCTCATACCCTTTAAATGTTAGCACTAAACTTAATGAATATTATATATTTGGAGCCAGCATAATAAGCCGATTCTAGTGATGTATATATATTGATATCAAAATTCCGTTTTTTAGAGTTTCGGTCACTATTAAGCCGCGTCGCTCCTACATAGACTGATTAACAAAGGGCTTAGCAAACACTTATCCTTTGTTATTTGGGATCTCATTTTCTATATTATATTCTATGTTATCGGTAATTAGTATCTCCAGACACAATTGTAGGCCACAAAAAAGTACCTGCAAGGGGTGAGCCTGAAAACCACAGTTTATATAATTATCCAGTATGATCTTTCCCTATCTCACCCATTATAAAAACCCGGACCAAGGTGCGAGTGCTCCAGAGAACGTTTTTGCAGATAGAAACACAAGCGGCATCAGATCTTTTCACGGGTAGACAAGTCAGACGCGAAACAATCGGAAACAGACTAACACCCGCTAATGCAGAAAGAAGTTGGAGGAGCTTTTTGTTCGTACCGAGAATGAAGACCAGAAATGATCTGCGATAAACTTACTGGATAATTCTATAAACTGTGCTGAAAACCAACCAAATAAACTTCTAAACTATCTGATTAGTTAACGTAGGCGAAATATAGCCCCGTGGAATCCAATAGTGATTAGTAAAACCTGTTACGCATACAAATTCTCTACGCATGGAAAGTCTAGAAACAACCCAATGTCAGCCAATGACTGTAAGAGGCAAAATATTAAATGAGAAGGATTCAAATCGTTATGTTTTTTCTTCAATTCATCAGCATTTTATGGAACTAAACTCATTTTAAGAATTTTTTCTTTCTTTAAGTCAGTTGGTTCAAAACTTGTCGTCGTGCCACACTTTAGCGTCCCTAAATTGTGATACCTCCAACCTCCCCCCCCCCCAAAACCAGTGACGCATAATCTTCTAATTCAAAAAGCAAAATCTTATTTACAATGAGAAAATGGAAAAGGTCATTGATTTCCTCTAAATAAGTCTCCTCCCTCCCTGTTAGCCAGGTATTTTACTTTTATAATCAAAACTACAAACTAAATTTGGTAAACGACGGGATCGTTCGAGCCCACCTCGAACTCTCAGTATATGTTAGAATTCTACAGAGATTCCATTTTTATGTTATTCACCTGGATTCTGTGTTTTTTCTAACTTAGGCCCCGCTAGAACCAAAGTACTGTGCACGTATCTGCCCCCACGTAGTACCATAAAAGAAGATTTTTTTTTCTATATAGATACTGGAAGCCACAGAAAGTTTGCAAGATAATGGGGTGTGACGCTGCAAAATATTTCCGGAAAAGCCAGAGCAACGAATTGAAACATTTTCATTTGCACAGAGATGTGCTACATCATTTAGGAAAAAAAAATTCGTTAGTAAAGCGTCATATTTGCCGCAAACATAAAGACATTTCGTCCACGTTACACAGTGTTGTTTTTTCTGCCCAGTCTACCTTACTTTCCTTTAGTTGCTGTATTTTTCCACATCCACATCGCTGTACTCTTCCACACTTCCACGTCGTTCTCATGGGAACTTTATGTTCTATTTCACACTTACAGTAGAATCAGGCAACGGCAGAAATAAGTTGGTATGTTCGAAGACAAAACTGCCTCTCCGTGAAGTACAAATAACAGTTGAATAGGGACAAATCCTTTTAATTGACAGTTAAACGAAAAAAAAGAAATCTCTGGATATTTCGGTCTGTGATCAACAGATAAACGTGTACTCGACGTTTCTGCTTGGCTACCCAACTGTATATTTGACCGAAATATCCTGAGCTTTTGATGTTGCTTTAGTGAAACCACTGTCAAATAAAACGATTTGTCCGTATTGAATTGATATTTGTAAAAAAAATAATTTATAAGGGAGTTATTCCCCCTCAACGATAAAAGAATTCATCAAGACGGCTTTCCATGGGTCCTTGTATACTTGACGTTTCTGTTTTGACTACACCTATAAGCTTTCCTTGGAGTTATTGACTGTTTATAGAATGATTGTTTTACAGATTCGAACACGTGCTTTAACCCCCCCCCCCCCCAAAAAAAAAAAAAAAAAAAAAAAAAAAAAAAAAAAAAAAAAAAAAAACTTGCTTATAGCAAGTAGCAAGTACTTGCTATAAGCTACGAGTTGGATTCCAGTCCCCTAAAGACGCAAGTTAACCCTTTGTTGTGTATTTTAACCACATTTAATTGACATTTAGTAAGCCTTTTGTGGATGGCAAGAATACAGCACTTGCCTCAGAAGGATTGGGTTGAGCAAGGTCATTCGAAACAGTAACTGTTGTTGTTGTTCAGGCTCAGTTGAATACATCCAGCCCTGCAAGTGTTTCACCTAATGACAACAAGTTTTAAACTCCCTACCCTTCCTCCTTCCATAGAGGTTGGATCAGGTGCATATCCTAAAAAGCTACAACTGTGAACCTATATTTTGACCCCCACATAGTTTTTTGGTGGGGTGATCCGACAAAACCTGTCGGGTCCTAACTTTTTGAGCTGGAATGCATATAGAGTATTATACCGTGAATATCTAAAGGAATCTAAAGGAAACCAGTATATCGTCACACAAAAAAAAATTGAATGAAAAAGTAGAAAGAGGATATGTTTCTTAAGAATGGAGGAAAAAAAATATAATTACACAAAAAATCGAATAAAAAGGAAAGGAGTTGCCCCATTTCCATTATTTGGTATTCTGTGTCACGTCTAATTAGCTGCAATCAATCTGAACTTACCTTGTCGCATGTCAAAGGAAACGTGCTATTGGCTAGACGCATGTTGTGTTTGTAAAAACCTACTTGGGATGTTTCTGATTATATTTAAAAATAAATGCGCAACATCGCACAAGCGATTCTTCTTTTTCTGCCGAGTCCAAACATTCCTTATTTCCCTTTCCCCCATAATAGCTAAACCTTTACTATCTCCCATGTTCAGATTTGCATGAGGAAACCTGTTTCTCCTGAAGTTGTATTTTCAAAAATTAGCTTCGAAAACAGTTCTTCTGTTTACTCATTTGACGGTGGACCCATGGGGCTCAAACAAGAAAGTAGAGTAGATGGGGCTATGGATTCATGGTGTTTCAAAAATTTTGTAATATTTCCCGTACTTCTAAAATTGTTATTTACCATTTGTTTGCAGTTTTGCTACTTCCCATTACCTTGTTTTTTTTATTGACTCAATTGGGAAAATTTCTCAAAAAACCTAATTGCTGGCTAAATTTAATTTCCATTGACCTTCAAAAAGCATTTGACCTTGTTAACCACAATATTTTAGTAGAGAAACTTGTGATCTATTTTATCAAATAGATCACAGGTAGTCAAATATCAGAATCATTATTCCAGCTCCCTCCCTGTACACAATGGAGTACCCCAACCCCAAGGTACTCTCCTAGGTCTCCTCCTTTTTTCTGTCATGATAAATAGTATCGCTAAGGAATTTCCCGACAGATTTAAATTTGTGGATGACCTAATGGTTGTAGAAACCAGCTACCGAAACTTAGTAAGTAACCCTATTAGTATTCTCAGTGATATGGCAGATGATGCTGTGGAGTTAGACGTGAGAGTAACCCGCTCTAAATCTACGATAATACCAATTTCTTTCCTTAAAACCTCACTCCTTTTTCTCAACCCTATCCCCCCAGATATTTCTGTGTCTTCCTTTAAATTACTTGGGGTTACAATTTCCTCTAATTTAAAGGGGGATATCCACGTGAAAGACATTGTCCATAGAGCTAATGCGTCCATGTCTCTCCTTAAGGTCTTGAATAAATGTAACGTCCCCCCATCCCATTCTTTAAGGATCTATACTTCCTTCGTCCGCCCGCATCTTGAATATGCTTGTCCAGTTTGGCATCCCGGCATCTCCCGTGATGAATCAGAAAAAATTGAATCTATTCAAAAAAGAGCCCTAAGAATGATTTTTAAACAAGCTATGGTACCATATTCACTCCTTTTAAAAAAAAGGCCAAGCTGGAAACTCTTGAGCACAGGAGAGGAACGCTGTGCCTCCGGTTTGCAAAAAATGCAATAATAAACCCTCGCGCGGAAAAAATTTTTCCCAAAAGACATTCCCCATCCAGACACCGCCTGCCACGTACTGTTTCTGAACCCGTCCCTATCTTGTCCCCCAATCGTTGCTTAACCTCGAGGTATGAAAGAACCTTTGTCCCCTTCATTACTGATCAAATAAGCTGCTAGTTTTTTTTTGTTTTTTTTTTTGGTACTGGTGATACCCAAGTTTGTGTCCGTTGGTTCTTTTGTTCCCTTTCACTTGTTTATATGTTCTCTTTTAACCTTTTTAACGCTATTTTTATCTCATTTTTTTGGCTTTGTTTACTTTTTACCTTTTTAACTTTCTTACATTTGACGCTTTTATTTACTAATGAATGGCTTTGCCTTTCTGATATTGTTGTTTTTGGCATTGTTTAGCCAGTTTTTTAGTTGTTGTGTTATTTTTATGACTCCGAAATGTGAATTCGGCCCTTCGGGGCTTGTGATAGTCATTTTCTGAAATAAATATCTTATCTATCTTACCCCTCCAAAAATGAATTTCTGAGCAGTTGACTGAGGAGGGCCTTGTCCCATCACTGGCTTAAGAGTGCTGGAAAAAACTTTATCATGGAATAAAACCACTTATGAGTACAAAAAAGGGCGTATCCAGGATTTTGTTCGGGAGGGGGGATTTTTTTTTTTTGGGGGGGGGGTTCAAATTTTTTTACGAAAACCATCAAAATTTGTTTTATATGTATTTTGTTATGTTTTTACGAGTCAGAAAAATTTGTTTAAAGAGGCGGGATGGGGGTTCAAATTCTGAGCTCCTGCCCCCATGTTTACGGCCTTAAGAACATGCAAAAAAATCTTGGAAAGGAAGAGGCGGTCAAACTTGCCACTTTTATATGATTTTCACTAGTTTTCGTTAATTTTCTTTTCCTTTATTAATATTTTTCTTACAGTGGCTTTTGCGTATAGTGAAATTGTAGTAATAAACAAACACCATACATACAAACAACAATAATTGCAACCAGGCGATTAATATATTACAATTAAAACTAGTATTGCGCTATTTGTTAATTTTCTTCGTTTTCTGTTATTGTTTTCAGTTGTGGGATCTGTGCCATAATTATTATTCTGAAAACATAATAAACATATTCGCTCAAAAAGAGAGCTAAACAAACAAAACAAGACCACTAATAAAGCAAAACAAGTTTGTATCCAAATGTTCCAATGATCTCCGAGTAAGCCTCTAGAAAACTAGCTTACTCTGATTCTCAACGTAAGCCAAATGATGTGCCGTCTTGCCTCACACCAATGAAGCTTGAAATCATTTGTCACAACCATTTCGAAATTCCAGCTTTATCTTCATCTGCAGCCTTTAGCTGCTGCTTATTCCATCTGCAGCCATTCCTAGAGTAGCACCCATTTCCTGTCCTCTCGGTTTCGGGCTGAACAGTAAAAACGATGGGGTGCAAAGAACCTTCTGAACGATGCATGGTGAAAAAAGGTAAGAAGAGCGATATTAGACATTTACTTCTTAAATCTCCACAAAGTCATACACTACCTCAGAAGGCCCGTTCATAGAAAAAAAGGCCCGTTTTATCATGGAAAGATGAAAACTTTTCGACAGCCGTATTTTATAAGTATGACTAAGTTTTTAAGTCATTTCACACATCATTTTGATCCATCTTTTATCTACGGCGGGAATGCCAAATATGACAATAAATACGAGCACTAACTTTATATCTATACATTGAATCTGCTGTTCTATCTTAAGCATGAGCTCAACTTTATGAGTTTGCAGTCTAAACCACTGGACGGTGATGATGCCAAAGCCTAAACACGAGCGAAAACGCGAGCTGCCTTATTAGCAAAGCTACGGCCGTGGCTACCAAGGATAAAAGTCTGATTATTCACCCGAGCGAAGCAAAAGTTATATACAAGATCTACAGCTGCTGAAATATCGCCCCACATCTTTTTGATATTCAACTCTCTGATCTGAATTGTGAATTGAAACCGTCCTTCTGACACTTGTAAGGTTTTCAATCAAACGACTTTAAATAGTTGCACAACCAATTGACAAGATTTAAAAGGTGTGTCTATTCTTGAGCTTACCCATTTGTGTTTTCAGGTAAGGCATTGTGGAGATAGGACAGGCTACGCATTAACCAATGTGCACAATTGTACATTGGATAATTTTTTTTTAAAATGCAACAAAATAATTGCTTAGTTACAGTGCACAACTGGAAAAGCACCTAGTTTCGGTAGTTTTAAGACAAACGAAATAGGGTGCACACCTGAACTTTAAAATTTTATTCATAACAAAAAATACAAGACAATCACAATGTGCTACCTAGCGTGTAAAACTACCTAAGTTATTGACGCAAGGACAATACAATCCCCTAAAAAAATCACAATAAAATACTAGAATAAGAAAAAATGTTACTGAATCCCTCACATAGGACAAAAATAGCAGCCCAAAAAAGAAAGTCGAATAAATATCCGAATAGAATGGAAAGGAAAGATGTACCGGCATGGTGCCAACACAATCATAGTGCAATTCTGCTTGAAAAATGGACGGCAGTAGAAAGGCCAATCATAAGCCCTGTTTTGACTCAAGATTAAATAGGCATCAATATTAAAGCAATATCACTTTTGACCAATGAGGAATTATATGAAAAGGAAACTAAAATTGATCGGAAATGATGAGATGTCCTGACAACTGGACTATATATTAATAATAAGGGTTACTTACAAAAAGTCAAGCAAGCTCAAAATGATAAAAAGTGACAACTTGTCCTGATGATTGGAAAGAGTCAAGATTAGTACTTCCGATAAATCAAAACTTAAAGAGAAAACCGATTCAGACAGGTGAAAAGGTATGATTGACCCTAATTATTAAGACTACTTTAATACTTTAAAAAATTGATGATTGATATTGATATTTGGAAAGAGTCCTGATTTGGTAGAGAACCTTCAGCCAATCAGGACAACTTAAAAGAAGAAAATAACTCAGATTTTTTGAAAGGTATGATCAATCCTGATGATTGGTATGCATGTAAAAGTGCCAAAAGTGAAACTTGTCTACTTATAAAGGGAAGAGATCGCTCAGATTTTTCGAAAAAGCATGACTGGTGCTGATGACCAGATTGACCATAAAAAGCTCAGAACTGATAATTAGTCCTGATAATTGTAAAGAGTCCTGAATGGTAGCCAACCTTCAGCCAATCAGGACTACTTAAAAGAAGAAAAAAACTCAGATTTTTTGAAAGGTATGATCAGTCCTGATGATTGGAATGCACTTAAAAGTGCCAAAAGTGATAAATATCTACTGGGGAATTATATCTCAGATTGTCTACTTATAGAAGGGGAAAATAGCTCAAATTTTTCGAAACGTATGATTGATGCCGATGATAGGACTGTGAAAGGGTCAAAAGTAATGACTGATCATTATAGAGGAAAATTTCCTATCTGGTCACTTTTGACCCAACGACATAACTTACCAAAAAAAAAAAAAAAAAAAAAAAAAAAAAAAAAAAAAAAAAAAAAAAAAAAATCGGATTGATTTGAAGTCATAAGATCTAAATAATTATGATATAAATAATTATAGATATCCTCTCGAGTAAGGTCAAACACGAGAGCACCTATGAGTGTAAATATTTTAGAGAGCGTTGGCAGCATATATAAAACGACCAAGGGAAAATTGTTCTTTATAATAACCAAATAGTGAAAGCCTTTTTTCATATGGCCTGGAATAAAAAGATTGGAGGAAATTTGGACAATAGCAATTCAAAAAAGGCTAACTCACAAGGCAGTAATCCTAGAAGAGAGTGAAAGAACAAGAACAAAAATTATTTTCAGTATACAATCCTTTGAACAATAACTACTTGAGGTATAGTGCCTGTCACTGGCATTTGGCATGTTAGCCATCATCAAAATGTTAAGTTTTCAAAGAATTTTTGGGGGAACTTTTTACGGCATTATTTGGCAATACTCTAAAGTTTTTGTGGTTTTCAGGGATACTGGTAAATGGCTTCCGGATGATGTGTAATTCAAGGCAATAAAGTTATAAGGCAATATTGTCTATTTATTATTATAGAAATTAATTAATTATAGAAATATAAATTATAAATATAAAATATTAATTAATATAGAAATACAAAATATAAAACCTCCAGCGTATGCACTTTACTAGTGTATATACTTGCTGAATTTTAGTAAATTGCAAATCACACTATTTAAAACCATAATTTCTATTTAAAGATCTTAAGGCTAATTCTTAATTTTAAAGTATAAATCGTGTTTCTACATACCGATGGTACAATGCCTTGTTTTAATTTTGTCTTCAATTTTGTAAACAAACAGTTTTTGCATCAGCGGTTGCTCTTTTTAACTATTTCTGTTTATAAGGATAGGAAAAGTTCAATATTCCCAAACAAATAAAAACAACAAAGTATTTTAACGGGTATAACATTTTAAACAAAGCCGTGGACAAAAAAAACAACAAATTTTAAATAATATAGAATTCTAAACATTTTGACTATCAACGAAAAAAAAAAGCAAAAGCAACATGAATTAATCTAAAAATATTTCCAAACAAATAAAAACCACAAAGTATCTTGAAATCACAGTATACACTGGATTTATTCATTCATTAAATATTTAAGGGAAAGTTCAATACTTCCAAACAAATAAAAACCACAAAGTATCTTGAAATCAAAGTATACACTTTCGAAATAACCAATTTTGGTTGACACTATGGATCGGTCTAATCAATCAAGCTTAGCGAGCTGAATGATAGGGAGTATACCTCTTAACTGGCCAAAAAATCCGGACAATCTGGCCAAAAGTTTATTTATTAGCTAACTACTAAATTGAGGGTTTAGAAATAAAATAAATAAAGCCCAGAACAGCACTGTATGAAACAAAAATTTTTCGAAATTGAGCTACTCATACGGAAACCTTCGCTTTTAGTTCTAATTAAGCAAGACTACTAAACAATTTAAAACGTAATTTATATGATAAGTAACCTTCTAGTAAATGTGATAAGTAACTTTCCAGTAAATGTGATAAGTAACTTTCCAGTAAATGTGATAAGTTGCTTTCCAGTAGATGTGATAAGTAAGTAGCTTTCCAGTAAATGTGATAAGTAGCTTTCCAGTAAATGTGATAAGCAGCTTTCCAGTAAAAGTGATAAGTAGCTTTCCAGTAAAATATGATGATAGCTTTCCAGTAAATGTGATGAGTTGCTTTCCAGTAGATGTGATAATTAGCTTTCCAGTAAATGTGATAAGTAGCTTTCCCGTAAATGTAATAAGTAGCTTTCCAGTAAATGTGATAAGTAGCTTTCCAGTAAATGTGATAAGCAGCTTTCCAGTAAATGTGATAAGTTGCTTTCCAGTAGATGTGATAAGTAAGTAGCTTTCCAGTAAAATATGATAAGATAGCTTTCCAGTAAAAGCTGAAAAAAAATTTTTTGCATAAGGGATTAAAGTCACCATAAAAAAAAAAAAAAAAAAAAAAAAAAAAAAAAAAAAAAAAAAAAAAAAAACATTTTATTCAAGAATAAGACCCTAAAAAACAAAGCCATGTGGAGTTGTTCTTTGATTTTTCTTTTATTATTACTTACATAATAAGTGAGTAGTCTATACGTTTTTATGCTACTTCTTCCAACTACTGAATCCTCTTAGACCCACTTCTATGGCAAGGGAATATGCCAAAGTTTGCGTCTGATCAAACCCAAGAAAAAGAGACAATTTTAATTTGGTGCACAAGAATACAGATTTCGTTGATCAATGATAGAAAAGAAATTGGAGACTTCCGGGGATTTATGAAACAAAATCCGGGTATTTTTTTTTCTGTTCAAACCTAAGCTCTCTTCATGACTGCACTCAAAAATATAGCTTCAGCTATGTTGGAGCATAGATACTTCAAAAAAAACTTAATTCACTTTAAAGCTGAACGCCACATTTTTAAACTATATGACAAAAAAACTTGCTATGTTGGAGCATAGGTACTTCAAAAAAAAACTTAATTCACTTTAAAGCTGAACGCCACATTTTTAAACTATATGACAAAAAAACTTGCTATGTTGGAGCATAGGTACTTCAAAAAAAAACTTAATTCACTTTAAAGCTGAACGCCACATTTTTAAACTATATGACATACTTAAACCGAATTAACACCCTATAGCCCAGTCATTCTTTTAATATAAAAAAAAAAAAAACAATTAAAAAAAGTAATTAAAATATATAGTAAAATAATAAAATAATTAAGTAAAGTAATCTGATATAAAGTAATTATATAAAATATATTTTCTATATTCCATTATAGTGAATACAAAAAAAAATTACTCATGCAACTGATTCTAATAGTTTCTCCTCATCTGGCAATGGTGATGTAGCATAATGCATTTGGGGTGAAAATAAACCTGGCAAGTCTGTCATTGTAACATTAACTCCTTTAAACCAATTCAGTAAAAATATACCTAAAATAACGATTAAAAAACCGACTATACTACCAACAATATCAATAAATTGTATTGTGAACCATTCTTCAAACAAAATCCCCGTTGCAATAATAACCATCGTCGTAAACGTAACGTAATAAACTGGGGTAACAACAGCAGTCGAAAAAATATCTAATGCTTTGTTCAAATAATTAATTTGCACGCTAACTGTTACAAGAAGAAATAGAATAAAGAACCAAAATAACCAAGAGGTGAGTTGATTGTTTCCGCTGATGGTTTCCCGAATGGCCAAGCCAGTTCCTTTGACAGCCGAAACACTTAAAGAGCCGATAGCTGAGCATATGTAGACATATATAAGCACATTACTCTCACCAAAGCGGGGGGCCACAATGAAGGCTAGGATTAGGGAGGTGATCACGACAACAGCAACATAGACCAGGAACTCTGGAAGGAAAAACAGCTTTATGCTAAAAGTAGAAAAAACGGGCGGGGTTGATTCAAACAACTAACATTTCCAGGCACTTAACCAGGTTGGCAAGCCTATCAAATATGCATCAAGATACTCTCCCATTGGTGTTGCCATAAGTTTTTCACTGATTAACTAAAAACAACAAAGGTATTTTTTTGGTATTTTTATATTTACACCTGGGCACGATAATAAAAAAATTAAAATTGAGAGATTCAAAAATCAGTGAAACTTTCAATAGTTTTATCATTATATTTTAAATAAACAGTCTAGTTTAATTAGTCTGACATGCACTAAATTTTATCCATACTTTCTACATTTTAAACTACACATTCCTATCAAATGCATAGAAAATAAATTGCTAAGTTGGTTTAAAAATTATTAAAGCTTATTAACTTTGCTTAGGCATCAGTTTTCCCAATATTTAGATGAAATAGAACAACAAAGTGTTCTTTAAAATAGTAAACTTAAACTGAAAGTTATATGTGTCTTTATCTCAAGAATCTTTTTTTTCCAATAATCTTGATTATCGTCGTGATTTTCTTTTTTGTTGTTCATTTATTGAAAAATAAACACAGCACTGTTTAAAAATACATGCTGTTTTCAATAACGCACAAATGACATTCAATTATCTTAGAGAGTTTGGGATAGGGGGAGGATAGCCCGACCCCTATTTACGGTAGCTCTTACTTGTAAACCTTAATTATCATTATGATATTATTTCATCGTTGTGCTGTTGTGGATATTATGAAAACTAAAAAACACACAACTCCAAATACTTTTGGTTTTCAGTAAAGCATAAATGACGCACTTGCCTTTAGAGGCTTTAGGCAATAGCCGTACTCTCATTTGTGGTAACTTCAGTTCATTTTAAGTTTGGCTTGACTGTTGAATTTAGTGTCTATTCATTTTAGGATTCATCTGTTCGCAAATAGCAGTATTAGCTTTTGGCTTTATTAATTCATTCATAGCAAGTTCTTACTCTATTAAATTTAAATTATTGTATTACTTAATTGGTGCACTTTTTCGGTTTTAAAATGACACTTTACTTTTCTTCGAAAGACTTCTCTTTGGAAAATATTTTCTTTTAAATCAATCTAGGGAAATACCCCAAGGAACAGCAGCCATAGGATAACCAGCAATAAACGATACCAGTACTTGAGCTGTTTCAATAAAATTAAATTAAAAAATAAAACTTTTTTTCAACAGAAAGAAATGAGTTAAATTAAAAATTAAAACGCACACAAATTATTCCTCAAATAAGGGGGGCTGCGCCTTCCTCAACCCTCGCTCTTTACGAAAATTCCTCCTTAATAAATTTGCGTGCGTAATTAAAAACCCTTTCCCCAGGGACTATGGGGGGTCATTTCGTCCCCAAAGGCATAGTTATTGGGCCTTTCAACTATGCTGAATGAAATGGCTATATCAAAATTTTGATCGGAAGTCTTTGAGGAAAAAGGAAGCATGGAAGGGGGGTTAGTTGCCCTCCAATCTTTTCGGTCACTTGAAAAGAGCATTAGAACTTTTATTTTCTGTTAAAATGAGCCCTTTCCCAATCTTCTAGGACCATTGATTCGATAAGATCACTCTTGAAAAAAAATAAAAATAAAAAATATACATTCGTCCATATTCTTTCTTTTGGCAAAAAATACGAATTCCATATTTTTATAGATAGGACCTTGACTGTGGGGTTTTCATTAAGATCGCTTGACTTTAAAGGGAATGTTTTCGCCCTTTTTCAAAAATCTGGCAAATTTTCTCAGAATCGCAAACTTAAGCTTTACATGTTTGGAATTGAGCATAAAAAGCGAGTCCTTTTGATGTATCAATTGTTATCAAAATTCCTTTTTTAAGAGTTTCGGCTACTATTGAGCTGAGTTACCACGAACTTGTCTTTGTTATGGAATCTCTTTCAAAACAAGCCTCGTGTAACAGCTACATTCACCAGCTTTTTGACTAGTGTTTAGGAACTTTTCAATCAAATCTTCGGGTTTTCCCTTAAAGTTTCCCTAAGGTGTTTATATAAGCTGGATACCCCCTGAATCAAGTTCTGGCCACACTTCTGACAATAAAATAGCTGAAAATAAATAGCTCTTTATCTTTTGATTAAAGACAAAGATCTATTATCGATTTATCGTGACACGTTTATAATTCTTTGAACAAATATCCATTTCCTTAGATAACATTTTAAGCGGAAGTCATGAGTTTGACTTCCTTTTCGATAAACCTCAAATAGTCGTTGGCAGGGTTGCCATCCCTAGTGATTTATACTGATTTTTGCTCTAAAACTAGTGATTTTCCCTAAATTTAGTGATTTTTCCCGATATAGCGTTTAGACTGATGATTCAATCGAATAAATCGTACAAGAAGCTAATTAATATAAAAGCACATTTCGAAAAAACTCAATTAGTCGCTGAATATTGAAGGAGAATAGAGATTTTGATAAAGACAAACCAAGAAAATAACGTTATTCAAACAGTTTGTTTGAACCTTTCAAAAGGTTGAATATTGAAGGAGAATAGAGATTTTGATAAAGACAAACCAAGGAAATAAACAGTTTGTTTGAACCATTTCAAAAATACCAATGGCTTTTAAATATCATGGACAATAATTATTAATATATTGTTAAATAACATTATTATTGGCAATTAAAAAAAAACTTTTGAACAATTTCCGTCTTCGGGAAAATTGCTTTCTTAAAGGCCTCTCTGGGACACGTTGGTCTCCGCCTACATGTCCGAGAGGGGGGGGGGAGGTGGCCTTATTCAGAAGGCCGCCCACGTACATGACGTTACCATACTAATCTAGAACTTTCATTTTAATTGGGTATTAATCAGATCTATTATGTGGTTTTAATTAGCTCAGAGTGATAACCTCGCTTGCTCTTTTCAAGCTTATTGCCTTCTTGGCAGGTGAAAGGCGAATAGTGTTTGTTTTCTTTTTTAATAAATGTATATATCTCTCTGATTTTGGTTTTGTTAGTATTATTTTAACCTGCAATTACATTTTATTGAATATATACAATGATGTGCTTACGCATGATTATTGCGGTAAACCTACTTTGTTTATGTGTTTATTATTTGGAACTGATTGTCTTTCTTGTTTATTAGTCTTTATAGAAAATTCTGCATTTAAGCAGAGCCGCTTTTCTTCTTTCTTTTGGCCACCATTTTTGCAATTATACTTGTCTCTCTTTAAAGTTCTTTTTTTTCCTCCGCCATTTTTTTTTTTACAACTTTATATAGTGGATAAAAAAAAAAAAAAATCATGGTTGCGGCGTCAAATACCACCTAGTAAGGGATGAACCCTAGCAGCTAGAATCTATGGTAACTAAAACGCGTTTTATAAGAAACTGTCAAATGAGGAAGAATTACCATTTGATTCAAGAATTCAAGAATGGTAACTGTTATTTCGGTTAATCTTTTTGGTAAGAGAACAAACAAATGGAAATTTTAAAAAACAGCCTGAATTCCCTAAAAAATAATGATAGCTCGAAATGAAAACTATAGCCTACCATTGATCATCATAGCAAAAACCCCAATATAGGAAAAATACAGTCCCCCATCTTGAGCAACAAGGAACATCATTTTTTGCAGGGAATGCACTGTTGTGTCTCATTTCTTTTTTTCTTCCTTTTTCGTCACCGATAGGGGGCACTGAAACATCATAGAGAGGACAGAAACTGCATCTTCATATACAAAGTAATATAACACACGTGTCTTTCGACAAGAAATATAACACACGTGTCTTGTGACAAGTTTACAAACAGTTCGTGGCAACGAACTGTATGTAAGGAGCGATGCGGCTCAATAGTAACCGAAACTCTAAGGGTCTATATAACAATATATACATCAAAAGAATTGAATTTTGATACTTATTCAAGATATATAAAATTCGTCAAGTTTAATGTTACCCATCAAAAGTTACGAGCCCGGGAAAATGAAGCCAATTTTCAAAAACTGGGGAAACACTCCCAAAACATCAAATGATCTTAATGAAAATCACACCATCAAATTCAGCATATAAGAGAGCCCTACTGTAGAGGTTCCAAGCTCCTATCTGTAAAAATGTGGATTTTTGCCAGATGAAAGATCACAGATTCGTGTTTTTTGGGGGGTTTGCTTGTTTCCCCAAAGGTAATCGTATTGAACCAGTGATCTTAGAAGATCAGAAGAGGGCTCATTTGATCGAAAATCAAAAGTACTAATGCGCTTTTTAAGTGACCAAAAATATTGGAGGCCAGCTAGCCCCCCTCCCACACCCCTTTTTCCCCGAAGTCGCCCGACCAAAACTTTCAATTACTTATTTTGTTCAGCATAGTCGAAAGATCTAATAACTATGTCTTTGAGGATGGCATGAACCCCCATAGTCTCCTGGGGAAGGGCTGCAAGTTCTGAACTTTGTCCATTGTTTACATATGGTGTTGGTTATTAGGAAGTATATAGATATTTTTTGGGGGGAGGGGAATTTCCGGTGGTGGTTACGTGGGAGGGAGAAATTTTCCTCGGGGGAAGAGAATTTTCCACGGAGGGGGAGCCGGATTTCCCGGCATTCTTTAAAAAGTGATCAGAAAATAAATATAAGAATTTTTTTTTTTTTACTTAAAGTAAGGAGTAGCATTAAAACTTAAAACGAACAGAAATTATGGTGTATATAAGGGGGTTTCTCCTTCCTCAATACGTCACTTTTTACACTAAAGTTTTTTTAGAACTTTTAGAAAAGCTTATCATTCTAATTAAACCACTATTGTGTTTCAGGAGTCATTCTTAAATAATTGGAATAAAAATTCAAACTTTAGCGTAAAGAGCAGGGTATTGAGGAGGGGGCAAACCCTCATCCTTTTCACTTTCGCTTCTAATCTGAGGGGGAAAAAAGACTGGGGGAAAGAAAGAGAGAGAGAGAGAGAGAGAGAGAGAGAGAGAGAGAGGGAGGGAGAGAAACATAGAGAGAGAGAGAGAGTGAGCTTAATGGTCATTAGGTAAGGGTGAAACAGAAGTAAAAACAGCAAAAAAAGTCACCGGAAGATTTAAGTCTTTCAGCTAGGCCATAAATAGTGTCTGGATCTTCATCTTTTGGAGCATGCAGGACGATTACGGTTGATCCCAAAATGCAGAGGCTACATCCAATCTAGAAGACATAAAACTAATGAACAAGAAAATTCGCTGGCTGGTTAAAAAACAGTAGCTAATACACCAATACCTAAGTATAGAGAGCAATATAAAAGCCAAGTCAAATTGAACTCCAAAACATATTTAAACTGGCCGAGGAGATCTCCCAAACCGTTTGTTGAAGAAAGATGTTTGTGTCTTGTGGCCAGAAATTAACAGAGGAATTCAAAGCGGAAACCAAGAAATACCTTCCCCCTTCAAGATTTGCATAAGTAAGCCCAGTAGCTACATTGCACAGTGGTCTGATACACTTTTTTAAAAGGAGGGGGTGGAGGAAAAGGGCCTTTGATGCTTGAGTCTCAACCCGGAATGTATATGTTCGTCCCGCCATAAAATTAGAATTAAATTAAAGAACCGAACACCAAAAAATTCCTTTCCACCTTCCATAGATAAGGCTAGGACACTGGTACAATGTAACACTGTCTTGGTGTAATAGCCCCGTTCTGCTGTTCAGGAGAATTACAGTCCTTTATCTTGAGCAAAAAGGAAAATCACCTTTTCGCATGGGAAGCAGTGATGCACCCCCGTTGTTTTCCCAGGGGTGTTCGTACCAAACCAGGGGTCGTAAAACGCTGGGAGAGGGCTGATTTGAAAGAAAATCGTCCTATCTAGTGCCTTTTGTTAGTAAAAACGATGATGTTAAAATGGAACACAATTAAACGAACAAATAAACTTTCAAATGGGGATAAATCCATTTATTTAGACAGTGAAAAAACAGGTACAAAAGTCCAGATATTTCGGTCACATATACAGCGACCGTCTTCAGTAGAAATTCAGTAGAGTATTTCTACTGAAGACGGTCGCTGTATATGTGACCGAAATATCTGGACTTTTGTACCTGTTTTTTCACTGTCTAAATAAATGGATTTATCCCCATTTGAAAGTTTATTTGTTCGTCTTAGAACGGCAGTGTGGTCTAAGAACACAACACCTAATTTAAAGGTGTTACGTCGAAAATATGGAACACAATTTTTTACAAAAACAGCATCTTCATATGCAACATGATAAAACACATGTATCTCTATGTTCTATACTTACTTTCTTGCATATCCATTTACTCGAATAATTTCTATTTTACCATGGAAATATTTTCCTTTTTTGCTTCTATGTTTTTGACGGCTGATTTCAAATATGTGATTTTTATCTAGATTCTAGGTTCCTATCAGAAGCGCTTGTATGATTTAAAACAAGATGATTGTCCTTCTAAGGTTCAGATTGTGTCCTTAGTATCATTACTAATAAGCATTTCTAATCTTAATCAGGCCCAGAAACTCACTACCCACAGAAACATGCTTTTTTTACTACAATGTGTTCAAGTTATCAAGAAAGTAATCAATGTTTTTAAACCAGTACATGTCACTGCTTAACGGTGCCAGACAAGCTTTGTTGCTTTAGTAGAAACCTTCTCTTTCAATTCGTTTTCCCCTTTTCCCCTTTGATCTCCCCTTTAAATTACGGTTTTTTTTTCTTTCCCTTTAAATCATCATTTTCCACCAACCGTGACCATTTACCCCCTCCTACACGTATTTGTCATTTGCAGGTATATTTTTTATTCGGCTTGAGATCTCCCCTTCGACATTATCTATTACCACAGAGAAACTGATAGTTTACTTAATCAAAATGTCGGACTAAAACTTTTCATTATTTCCATTGGATTAATATTTCTCACAAAAGAACCATTCAAGTTGTAAAAGGCTTTAGATTGGCCAATCAGCATTATGGGGCCAGGCTTGAAATAGCGGGTGGGGGGGGGGCTATTTTTCCCTAGGGATAAGGGACATCGTGACTGGCTCGCAAAAATGCGTCACAAAAATAAAGCAATGGAATTAGAGCATACTTTAAAAGAGGGATATATAGGACAGTAGCCATTCTTTTTTTTTCTCTTTAATGTTATCTTATGTTATTTTGCATGCATGAATTTCAATTTCATAAAACATGGAGACCTAGCGTTTTTTTCTTGTTCTTTATATTCATCATTTCACGCTACAGGACTAGCTTTAATTAAATATAGTTAGATAATTAAAACTAATAATTTGATCTAGTGAATCATTTAAATTAATTATATAAATATATGTATATAATTATTTTTTCATAATTAAAAAATTATATTTACATAAATAAAAATTATATTTACCTAAATAATTTATTTAACAGTTAACAAAAAATTAATTTTATTATATAATAAGTAATTTAATAATTCAATTTACTTAATAATTTTAATCAAATTCCAACTAACTTCAATTAATAACAATTAGAAAAAGAAACCGATGTCCCACCGATTACATGGCAAAAATTAACTTCAGTCAGAGTTATCAATGACATATTTATCGGATAAGATCATATGCAAACAATGCTAAGAATCATCAGCATTCCACAAGATAATATTTAGCAAATGACATAGAAGTCGATGCTATTTTGACCTTTTTATCACAGTGTTTATTTCAATTCAATTTATTCGAATAAAAACATAACACTAACATCAATAACAATAAAGATCCTAGAAGAGAACTTGTTAAGGACTAAAAAAAAGAAAAAAAAGTGACGCCAAAAAAAGATAGAAGAATAAAACATGGGTAATTGAAGCAAATTGGTGAAAAGTTAAAAGACTAAATTATATTATCAAGTTTTGTTACATTGTTGTACAGCGTGCAAAAACTTGTGGCTAGCTCAACACTGGAGGATATTTTGTTCCATTGAATAATAGATTTGTAAATGGGAGATTGCTGGGCTGCACTAGAAACACATTTAGGGATTATAAAGGCTCTACTGGATGATCGGAGACAGTGGGCTTCCAAATTATTAATATTATAATAGGTTAATAGTTGAAGAGGAAGATTATTGTGGAAAGCAGAGTAAGCAAGCGATAAGTTTAGTTTTTGTATGATTTGATCTAGTGGGGCTTACCCAAATCTGAGTACAAATCACGGGTTGGATATAGACGATGAAGCCGAAAAACTGCTTTAATGGCATGGTTTTGGGCAAATTTGAGTTTTTTAATGAAGGACCGGTTTGTATTTTCCCAAACTGATCCGCAATAAGAAAAGTAAGGAAAAATAAAGGAATAATAGAGGGTAACTAGGATGTTACCCAGGAGGAAGAAAATAATTCACACGGTTAATCATAGCCACTTGTCTCAAAAATAATTCCTGTGATGTAAGAAATATGATTAGAGAATGACAAGCATGAGTCAATAAATACACCAAGAAACTTGGCAACCTCCAATTGTGGGAGGATGTCGGAGGAGTACTTGAGACCAAGAGCAGGTTAGATAATCCAACTTGGATTACGACTAATCCAACTTGGATAACGTGTTTGTTGTAGGGGGTTCTGAATAATACTACTTGACTTTTTTTGCTATTAATGGTCATGTTATTGAAGGCACAGAGGATACTCCACCTAAGTGCAAACTCTGCACCCTTCCAGATAGATAAGAGTCAAACCAAGAGAGGGGAACACCACGAATACCGTAACTATTTAATTTACTTATCAAACAGTTCGTGGTAACGAACTGTAAGTAAGGAGCGACCCAGCTCAATAGTAACCGAAACTCTAAAAAACGGAATTTTGTTACCAATAGATAGATAAAAAGAATTAGATTTTTATGCTTATTTCAAATATATAAGTTACATCAAGTTTAGTCTTACCCATCAAAAGTTACGCGCCTGAGAAAATTTGCCTTATTGTCGAAAAAAGGGGAAAACAACCCCTAAAAGTCATGAAACCTTAATGAAAAACACACCATCAGATTCAGTGTATCAGAAAACCCAACTATAGAAGTTTCAAGCTCCTATCTGCAAAAATGTGGAATTTTGTATTTTTTGCCAGAATAGAGATCACGGATGTGTGTATATTTGTTTTTTTTTCCAGGGGTGATCGTATCGATCCAGTAGCCCTAGAATATCGTGAGAGGGCTCATTTGAAAGGAAATTAAAAGTTCTAGTGCCCTTTTTAAGTGACCAAAAAAATTGCAGGGCAACTGGGCCTCCCACGCTCATTTTTTCCCGAAGTCAGCCAATGAAAATTTTGAGATAGCCATTTTGCTCAGTATAGTCGAAAATCTAATTAATATATCTTTGAGGATGACTTAATCCCCCGCACTTCCCAGGGGAAGGACTGTAAGTTATACACTTTGCCCATTGTTTACATATAGGCTAGTATTGGTTATTGGGAAGTATACAGGCGTTTTCAGGAGGAATTTTTTTTCTGGTGTGTGTGTGGGGGGGGGGTCGGAGTAGGGGTTACGGGGGATTCTTTCCATGGAGGATGTTTCCTTGGGGGAAGGGACATTAAATAAAAAACAAGTTTTTTCAACTGAAAGTAAGGAGCAACATTAAAACTAAAAACGAACAGAAATGATTACGTATATGAGGGGGTTCGCCCCCTAGTCAATAGCTCGCTCTTTACGCTAAAGTGTTTTTAGTACTTTCAAAAGAGCTATCTATTCTCACAAACCGGCCTTTGTGGTTCAGGGGTTTGTGATTCGAACCAAATTCGAACTTTAGCGTAAAGACCGAGGTATTGAATAGGGGGCGAACTCCCTGATATACGTAATAAAAAAATAATAGTAAGGATATAGTAAGGAGTAAGGTAATAGTAGGTAGCGACATTAAAACTTAAAACGAACAGAAATTATTCCGTATATGGAAGGGGCTGTCCCCTCCTCAACGCCTCGCTCTTTACGCTAAATTTTGACTCTGTCTCACAACTTAATTTTTAAAACAATAAAAAAAACTTTAGCGTAAAGAGCGAGGCGTTGAGGAGGGGATAGCCCCTTTCATATACGGAATAATTTCTGTTCGTTTTAAGTTTTAATGTCGCTCCTTACTTTCAGTAAAAAAAAAACTTGTTTTTTTTTATTTAATTAAAATACTAGGATCGACCGTGTCAAAGGCCTTAGAGAAATCCAAAATAAACCCAATACAGTTTTTTTAGGTCGAGTTGTGAGCGTATGACCTGTGTGACGTCAATTAGAGCATGAGAAGTTTAAAATTTCGGCCGAAAGCCATATTGGTGAGAAGAAATCAAGGAAACGGAGCGCTGACTGCCAAACAGAAAGGGAGACAGACGTTTGAAGATAATTCTCTCGATTGGACAATAATTACCGATCTCAGTTGGATTTTAAGAACTTTCTTTTTAAGAACTGGAATAAAAATGGCTGACTTTAGTAAATCAGGGAAAACTCCGCGAGTTAAAAGTTAGGTTGGCAACGTGCTTGATGGGCTCATAAACAAAAGCAGATATGGTGTTCAGGAGCTTATTACTCAATCCAAGACAGTCAGGCGTAAAACTAATAGGGAGAGAAAAGACGATTTGAAGTACCTCATTGCTATCAGTTGGGCAGAAAAAAACATGGATGTAGAATTGAAGCAAGGGAGTACAGCCTGTAAGGACGAGCGGGAGTCAGTATGAGGAACATTAGAAAAATAATTGTTAAATGCGTCAGGTGCATGTAAAGGGTCAATTAATCTGTCATTTGTGTCTTTAAGGTGAATAGGTATAGACTTTGATTTTCTTTTTTTTTGAGAGTATATCATTAATAGTGGATCAAATCTTTTTCAGGTTTCCTTTGCAATTGAGAATTTTTGTATAATAATCATTTTTCTTTGCTTCACGGCTGAGTTTAGTGTATAAGTTTTTATGTGACATCCAGGGGCATACAGCGATAGTTTTCCGGTTAAGTTTACGAATAGGAAAAGTTGAATGGATAATGTCACTTAGCCTTTGCGCAAAACCATTGCGCATTTCTCCTCTTTATTTTGTTTTCTATATTTTTACTGAACTAGTTCATTTACTTTCTGAAATATTTTCTTATAAAAAATATTGTTTATTATTATATAATAATATTAAAAAAGGTGACATATTAAAAGGATTAGAAGCGAGTATGTGTCTATGGCGAAGGGGAGGCAGGCAAGTATCTTTCCCTTTGCCAAGCAGCACACTAATTTTTTCTGTACTTTCATGTGCTTCCCACCTTGTTCACCAACTTTCGAATTTTTTAAATTATGCTCTCTTACTTCTCACCGAAACAATATGTGCATGACCACAAAAATGATCACGGAAATGTGGAGGGAGGGGGAGGGGGGCAAAATGCATTTTTCAAAACCTAGAGGGGGAGAACAATTAAAAGTCTGTATACAAAAGCGTCAAAAGGGACTGAAATCA
This sequence comes from Artemia sinica, assembly GCA_027921565.1. Lineage (NCBI taxonomy): Eukaryota > Metazoa > Arthropoda > Branchiopoda > Anostraca > Artemiidae > Artemia > Artemia sinica. Next base: position 75,041,759 of record CM051257.1, on the reverse strand, counting down.
TAATGCTTATAAAAAGTAAAAAGGTGACATATTAAAAGGATTAGAAGCGAGCATGTGTCTATGGCGAGGGAGGGGGGAGTACCTTTCCCTTTGCCAAGCAGCACATTGATTCTTCTAATATTTTTCATGTGCTTCCCACTTTATTCAACAACTTTCGCATTTTTTTTTAATTATGCTCTCTTACTTCCCACCGAAACAATACATGCATGCCAACAAAGATGATCACAAAAATGTTTTAAGGGGGGGGATTTTTAAACCTAATGGGGAGGAGGGCTTTTATTCAAGGAGAATACGAGTAAGTTGTTTTGCAATGAAAATCCGAAAAAAGATTTTTTTTTTTTTTTAATCTATGGGGAAGGAGGCGAAATGGCAGCACTGTACGTCCCTGATTAGAAGAGTTAAATATTTACCTTTCCAAGTAGGTTGAGTCGCTCATGCAAGATTTTAGAAGCAAGAACTGCCGTCACCAAAACACTTAGGGCACCAAGCGGCGTCACCAATGAAGCTGGAGCTAAAGCATAGGCACCAAAATTCAAACCTTCACCAATACCCACTATAAAATAAATGAAGTCATTTCGATAGAAATTCCAGGTTATTTTTTAAAGCACGTAACATTTTCAGCTACTTTGAACTGATTCTTTTTTTTTCTGCTGCTGGAGGAGCATTGGGACACCACAGAGTTTTTTAATGACTCATTTGAAAGCTAATTCTTTTATCTACGTGTTTTTTTTTAATATAAATTGGACTTAGCGCTATGATAAAGTGCTATATGGCACCAAAAAATGACACTTTGGGTGGCATTTCTAGAGAGGAAAGGCTGAGAAGCATGAAAAGAATATTATCACAATCTCTATGTTCGAAAACACTCCACCTGGGGTTTGCAATCCCTCATCTTGCATACTCGCCTTCCAGTCCCCTTAGTAAGGGTTCAAAAGCGTCTTCTGACTAACAGGACTAAGCCAGTTCTAGCGGCTTGACAAATTCTGGGCTAGGTTAGGGATTTCAATTCACAAGAAATTAGAGGGAGGGGGGCAAAATGTATTTTTAATATCTATAGGGAGGCAAACCTGTTCCAAAATTGATTGGATAATCTTGCCATAGCTTGTATAGCTTCGATAAGAGATATGAATAAATGACAGAAAACCAAAAGCCGACATCTACTTCCTACTTTCTCGGAAATTAAAAAAAAAACTTAACTACTCATGTTTTGTGCCAGAGATTTAGATATTCAGATCTATGGAACTTATCATAGGCAGCGCTATTGCGCTGCCTAAGCAAAGAGCGATGTGGGCACAATGTATTATTAATATATTTTTTTGTTTAGACCAGGGCACTTTGCATCAAAGGAGTTGTCATAGCAACGTCGAAAAGGGCTCATTCGATTGGAATTTGAAGGGGCTAGTGCCTTTCTTAATAGTCGAAAGTGATCCAAGGGCAACTAACCCTCCTTCCACGCCTACTACCACCCCAAACACATCCAACCAAAATTTTGAGATAGTCATTTTGTTCAACGTAGCTGAAAGGTCCAGAAATTATGTATTTGAGGATGACAACCCCCCCCCCAGCCCTCGGGGCAAGGGTTCCAATTCATACCCTGGGGGCATATAAGGTATATATAGAAAGGGGTGACCGTAAAAACTTCTGAGGGGGCCCCTTGGATTGGTAATCAGAAGTTCTAGCGCCCTATTTCAGAATCAGAGTTATCGGAGGTTGGATACCCCACCACCCACACCTCGTATTTTCCCGAAATGTATCGGATAGAAATTTTGAGGTGGCAATTTGTTGTCTTAGGAACTTCGAAAAGAGCTCATTCGATTGGAAATTGAAAGGGCTACGGCCCTTTTTAATATTCAAAAGTGATTGGAGGGTAAAAAACCCACCTTCCATGCCCACCTTTTTTTCCAAACACATCCAATCAAAATTTTGAGATAGCCATTTTGTTCGACGTAACTGAAAGGCCCAGAAAATATATCTTAGAGGATGATAACCCCTTGCCCAGAGCCCTCAGGGCAAGTGTTGTAAGTTATGTCCTGGGGGAATATAAGGTATATATAGAAAGAATGATCGTATAAACTTTAGAGAGGATTCATTCGATTGCTAATCAGAAGTTTTACTGCCCTTTTTGAGATTCTGAGTGATCGGGAGGTGGATAGCCCCCCACCCCACACATACCTCGTATTTTCCCAAGATGCCTCTGATAGAAATTTTGAGGTGGCAATTTGTTGCCTTAGAAACTTCGAAAAGAGCTCATTCGATTGGAAATTGAAAAGGCTAGTACCCTTTTTAATAGTCAAGAGTGATTTAAGGGTAGCTAACCCCCCCCTCCCCATTCCACCATTTCCCTAAGCATATCCAATCAAAATTTTGAGATAACCCTCAGGGCAAGGGTTGTAAGTTCTGTCCTGGGGGCATATAAGGTACATATAGAAAGGGCGGTCGTATAAATTACGTTGAACAAAATAGCCATTTTGTTCAACGTAATTGAAAGGTCTGGAAATTATGTCTTTGAAGATGACAAGCCCCCAGAGCCGTCAGGGCAAGGGTTGTAAATTGGGGCATATAAGGTACATATAGAAAGGGTGATCGTATAAATTTCCGGCGGGGGGGGGGGCTCATTGGATTGGTAATCAGAAGTTCTAGTGTATTTTTTAAGACTCAGAGTGATCAAAGGGTGGATACCCCCCACACCTCGTATTTTTCCGAAATACATCTGATAGAAATTTCGAGATGGCCATTTGTTGTCGTAGAAACTTCGAAAACAGCTCATTCGATTGGAAATTGAAAGAACCAGTACCCTTTTTAATAGTCGAAAATGATTGGAGGGCAACTACCCCCCCCCCCCCTCCACGCCTAAGATTTCCCCAACCACATCCAATCAAAATTTTGAGATAGCCATTTTGTTCAACGTAATTGAAAGGTCCGAATATCATGTCTTTGAGGAGGACAACCCCCCCCCCCAAGAGTTGCAAGTTATGCCCTGGGGGCATATAAGGTATACTTAGAAAGGATGATCGTATAAACTTCGGAGGGAACTCATTGGATTGGTAACCATAACTTCTAGTGCCCTTTTTAAGATTCAAAGTGATCGGAGGGTGCATACCCCACCCACATCTCGTATTTTCCCGAAATGTATCTGATAGAAATTTTGAGATGACCATCTGTTGTAATAGAAACTTCAAAACAGCTCACTCGATTGGAAATAGAAAGGGCCAGTACCCTTTTCAATAATCGAAAGTGATTGGAGGGCAACTAACCCCCTTCCTACGCCCACCATTTCTTCAAACACGTCCAACCAAAATTTTGAGATAGCCATTTTGTTCAACGTAACTGAAAGGTCCGGAAATTATGTCTTTGAAAATGACATCCCCCCCACAGACCTCAGGGCGATGGTTGTAAGTTATGCCCTGGGGGCATATAGGGTATATATAGAAAAGGTAATCGTATAAACTTCGGAGAGGGCTTATAAGACTGGTAATCAGAAGTTCTAGGGCCCTTTATGAGATTCAGAGTGACTGGAGGGCAGATACCCCTATCCCCCATCAATTCCCAAAACACATCTAATCAAAATTTTGAGATAGCCATTTTGTTCAGAATAGATGAAAGTTCTCGAAATTATGTGTTTGACAACCCCCATGCCTTCTCAAGACCAGAACATAATTTGCACTTTACTGAAAACAAAATACACTTTAAATGTTTTCACTTGTTTAAAATGTTTTTACTAGATATATGAAGGGAGAAGTCCATTTTGAGATAGCCATTTTGTTCAGCATAGTTGAAAGTTCTTGAAATTATGTATTTGACAACCCCCATGCCTTCTCAAGACCAGAACATAATTTGCACTTTACTGAAAACAAAATACACTTTAAATGTTTTCACTTGTTTAAAATGTTTTTACTAGATATATGAAGGGAGAAGTCCTCCCCCTTGCACTCCAATTACAGTGCGAGTGTCGGGTGCCCTTTTTAAGAGTAACAAAATATTGGAGGGAAAGCAGCCCTTCTCTCAAGCCCATTCATTTTCCAAACACATCCAGTCAATATTTTCAGACAGCCATTTTGTTCAGCATAGTAGAATGGTCCAGCAACTATGTCATTAGGGATATTAGGCATGTCAAACCCCCACAATTATGCAATTGGCCCATTATGCTTTAAAACTAAGTGTTGCTTTTTAAAATAAATCAAAAGGCATTGTGCTTATGGTTGCCAATAAGACACCTCAGCAATATATCAAGAACAACTGGGGGTATTACGTTGAAACTTTTGGGGATACTATTGTTACTACTTCTGCTCCTACAATTTAAATAAATAAAAAGAGTGTAAGTGTATCCAGGTTGTCAAAGAGCATAGATAGAATCTTTTGGGAATTATATTAACTTTTTATTTTTCAGGTCAACTTCAGAAGCTATAAAATTAAATTAAAAATTATATTGTTTGTGTCCGGATTAAAAATTGTTAAAAAAGTTTCTCCAATATGCAAATAGCAACCCATACCATGGATTCTTATAGAAAAAAAACTGAAAAGATATAAAATATTATTTTACATGAAAAAGACTATGTATATAAAAAAAACAAAAATTAATTTAAAAACTTTTTCCACAAGACAAGTTTCCAAGAAAAGTAAAGAACTCCATTGAGCCAAGAATGAGCAAAAATTAAGTAAAGTAATCTTCCAAGCGTAAAACTACCACAAATCACTATCAATAAATAAATTAAAGTCAATACAAACAGAAATTACAATAAATAGCAGAGTCAAACTCAAAACAAGCAAAAATTAACATGAGCAAGGTTGAAAACCCCCATGCCTTCTCGAGAGCAGAACACAATTTGTGCTTTACAGAAAACAAAATACGGTTGAAATACTTTTGCCTTTCTTACTTTCATAAAAAAAAATTATCAAAACCTTAAGGAACAAATATCAGTATCTGTCAATTAAACTGACAATCCACAGTCAATTGTTTTTGGTTTTGTTTTTTTAGTTAAGCACAAATAGTGTTCTGGTCTTGAGAAGGCATGGGGGTTATCAGCCCTACTCATGTTAATTTTTGCTCGTTTTGATTTAACGCGGCTATTTATTGTAATTTCTGTTCATTTTGAGCTTCATTCATTTATTGAGTGATATGGTAGTTTTACGCTTGGAAGATTATTTTACTTAATTTTTACTCATTCTTGGCTTTTTACTCATTAATTTTTGCTTTTACTTTTAGCCTGCGACTTGTCTGGTGGGGCTCAAAATATAGTTTTTCAAGGGCTACTACCGATTATCTTCCTTTTAAAATTACTGAAAGTCCAATTTCCTATAGAGGTACTTTTTACATTTTGGTGGGATTCAATTGGGTGACAAATGTTACTTTGAAGCTTTAAAAGATACTCTCAAACTAACTGCAGCAAGCAATAAAGGATTAAAAAAGCAGCAAAATAAATAGTTGGTCAGAAAAAATATTGCCATCAAAATAAAACTAAATTATTGCATTCAATTGATCTGATGCTCTTTGGAGCAAGGATGAATTTTTAGCCCTACAGAAATTAAAAGCCATCTGCTTTATCATACTTACTTTTGCAAAAAAAAAGAAACATATTAACCATGACTTTAGTTTATCTTCTACTTATCATCAACAAGCATAAACATTCAGGGGGGGGGGAAGTAATACAGCCAATACCTCCTCCTAAGAAGCTTTCTTTACAACAACCTATAAATGATCACATTTATATTTCTTACTGATATTTTTAAGCATGATGATTTCAGTTCAGGAGAAGGATGAGTGGTACATCTGCTCACCTGCTTCTGGGGTGCTTTCTCCAAACAGAGCAAGATGTTTTGAAAAAAACTGCACAAGCACCAAGCAGCAAAACCCAAGCTGCACTCAGGTCTGGCATTTAGGAGGGGATCAAATAATTTTTCCTTGCAGGGTTTAGAGGTCGACTACACAAGGAAAAAAAACTTTTAGGTAACACAATTGTCAATTTCTAAGGAGGGGGGGGGTTCTTCACATCAATATATATTTGGAAAGCAATCCAACATGGAAAACCTTGCTTCCCCTTGTTGCCAGACATGGTCCAAGCAACAGTAGTCCCAATAAAGTGGTAAAGTAGTATTATCATATCTATTGTACTAGTAATATATTAGTAGCAAAACTTAAAACATACATGAACTAGAATATACATGAATAATTTAGCTAACATACTTGATAAAATGCCTAACCACCAAAGCCAGTCCTTTAGGTAGCCATATCCTCCTGCGCCAGCTCTTGTATGACCTTTGAATCCCAAGCGTTTCAAACTTATCTTCTTGATGATGAAACTAGTTCCTAAAATATTGTCACATCACTTTAAAAGGAATTTATAGATTCAAAAATAAAAATGATGAAAATAAATGCAGTTTAATATCACAACAGTGAAATTTGAAGTCTCAAAAGAAATCACAGACACAAAACCTAAACAAATTAAAAATTGTTTTTAACCAGGATTGGACAAGAGATTTGTTTGTAATAATGCAGACACACTATCATTAGTGTTAGAAGAGCGCAAACATCAATTTTATAGATCATACATAATCAATGGTATCTAGTACAAGAATATTAAATTTTATTATGGGGCAGGGAAGGGGAGATGGGTATTGTTAATATCTGCTTAAGGGTTTTCAGCCTCAAAAAGTCAATGGCTATCTCAGTATTGTTCACTTGCTGATAGTTTGAGCCAAAATCATTATTCTGTGACAGAAAAAAAAGCACTAGATGTTTTCATTTCCACTTAATAAATTCCTCTTTTGATTTTCTATAATCACTAGGGGGGGGGAGGAAATACATTTCTGTTAAACATACAAAAATACAATTTAGGCTACCTTGTCTTCAAGGTTGGGGAGGGTAAACCTCAGGTTATGGCTTTTAATAACTTTATATAGCTTGAGAGGGAGGAGAAACGTGCATAGTTATGTTGGTCTCAGGAGGCTAAGTGCTGTGATGAGTTGTTAGTAGTAGTAGTTTTCCATAATTGCAATTTCAATGGTTTACTTTTCCTTTTTGGTTTTATGTCATTCAGACTCAAAATTTATTTTAGAAAATACTACAACCATTACAATCTATTTTTCAGTTGAAATTGAATTAAGGTTCTTATTCCAAAATTAGTGGAAAATTCGTCTCAATAGATGGTCTTCTTCAAAATGATTTTTTTTTATTTTTTTTTAATTAAACAGGTTAATATGAACAAGTCACTTTTGACTGCTCCTTGTTTTTCTATTTAGATTGCAGCTACTGATGCAGGTATGACAGGGATACATAGCAGGTATATAGCTTACACAGAATTTTGTTGCTTTTTTAGGGGGGAGAGGGAATTTCATGCAAAAAAAGACAGAAGAAAACTGGTGAATTGTGGTCTTAACACCTGCTAGGACCTGCATGGTAAAACTGGGTTACACTTTATTAGGAACATTCTTTTAAGAGATGATTAGTTTACTTTCAAAAATTTTTCAACTGCTCAAAGTAAAAACAGGCATCTTGAGAACATTTATAATTTATCATGCACAAAAATTTCTGAAAACATTCAAACATACTTTAGATTCTTCATATCCTTGAAATTTTTATTGTTGTACAAAATTTTTGGAGTGAGTAGGGTGTTAATAGGCCTTGAAATTGACCAAAAAGTTTATTGTCCCTGATCTATTCGAAAGTTACTGCCATAAGTCTCTTGACCAAGGGGAAAATAATGTAAAAAATAATTAACTAATTTGGGACACAATTTGTCCAAAAATGGACCTAAAAAGGGGAATAACTTTTTCCTGATCAGTTCAAAACTTACACACCTAGTCCTTATGTTCTCTGAATGGCTTGAAACATGCACTCATAAGTTCCTGGGCCAAGAGAACTCTCATGCACAAAAAACAATTTAGGTTAGGGGCATAGGTTCCTAAAAACATAGGTATGAAAAATCTTTTGTTTGATTGGATTGACTTTTATATCTGAAAGCCCTTGGGTCAAGAGACACTAATTTACAAAAAAAAGTATTTGAAAGAAACTTATACCAGTTTGCACAAAAGGGTGTGCTAAAAAGATAAATAAATTTTCTTGGACAAACTGAAACTTGAGATCATAAATTCCAGGCCAAGTAAAACCCATTTTCAAAAAAAAAAAAAATGTATTTGGGCACAGTCCTTTCAAAATTGTGGCCCAAAAAAGACCATTTATGTCTGAATAGCTTGAAACTTTCAAGGATCATTAGTCATGCTGAACAAAATTTTTTTTGAGTTTTTTTAAATAGTTGTTTATTTTAACATCAATTATTAGCAAAAAAATTAATATGAATATATCCTCTCCAAATGCCACAGCATGATATGGAGGAGGGATAACCATTCAAATCCACAAAAAAAACACAACATCAACATCAAGTACTCTGCTACAACTAACTTAACACTCAACTCCTTCCTTAACACAGCTCAATCAAAATAAAATACCAAATTTAATGATTTAATACTAATTGAATCTATCAACTATGCATCCTATTAAATTAATTGTTAAAATTCATATTTAGAAAACAATTATTTCTTCAACAGCCTTTAAATTCACTTAAATCACTACTTTTAATGTAGTGACCCCTGACCTTGACAATTGGAGGTGGAGTGTGTTAGCATTCCTGGAAATGGGCTGTATACCTAGTTGCGCCTGGTCAGTTTAAAACTTACAGCTGGTAGTCTCAGGACCAAAAGGAACCTAACATAGAAAAATTAGTTTGGGGGCATTGTCATCCAAAAATAGGGCTCAAAAGGACAATAAGCCTTTTTTCCTCACAAGCTCAAAACTTAAATACTTCAGACCTTTGGCTAAACACAATGTGCAAGGTAAAATAGAAAGCAAAATATTGGTTTTTCCTGGAACAGGGCCCAAAAACCTTTTTTAATGACTTGAAACTTATAAATTTAGTCCTAGAGCCAAGAGGCCCTGAATGAACAAGAAAAAAGAGGAAAAAACATACTTTCCTTCAAGAAAATGCCAAAACAATCATATATTTGGTGGCTATACTCAAATATATTCTAAGACCACACTGGCTATACATGACAAATGAAACTCAGAGACAAAAGAAAATAACAAAATGAAAAATAAAATAAAAAAGGGTGAAAAACCAAGGATTTTGTCAGCCAGTGGTGAACCACAAAGAAGAGTTTTCCTCAGTGCTAAACAAAAAGGAAAGAAAAGAAAAAGAAATTTTTGTTGGTTTTTGGGGTAAAGTATAGTAGAGCTGTAGTCAAAATGTGTTAGCTATAAATATTCTGTATATTACAAAGTACAAATCTTTTTAACATGTTTCCTTCTCAATAGCCTCTAGTCTAGACCTTTACCCAGTGTATACAGGATAAAAATAGTATGCAATTGAGCAAAATTAGGTAAAACTAAAACCCTAACATCTTGTTACCAAAGACAAATTAAGAAGAATTGTATATATCAATAAATACCTAAAAATCTAAGCTATGTATCAACTGGTTATTATTAAAGTTATTCAAGATTAAACACTTGAAATTATTACTTTATTGACTTGACCATAAACAAGGCATATGAAAGGCAAAACATCTTATAGTGTTCTTTTTCAAACGTCTTTCATCATTCTGTGCTGATCAGCAGTCTAAGAGTAATGATGAGTATATCATCAGTTCTCTCATCATTGTTTTATATGGTAGACAGATGGCGTCTTTCACACTTTTTGCTACCATCAGTGAGCTGTAAGATCTTAGAACAAAGATGAGTTAAAAGAAAGGAAATCTTTGCAGAAAGATGTAAGATCTTAGTGCAAAAGAATGGGCATTTTATTACTACACTTTAATTGCATCATGCTGTAGTAAAATAGGGGTGGTCCAAAAACATGTCTCTATTTTTCTATAATGCTGAAGAAAAGTGGTCTTCCAAAAGAAGCCTATTGGGCCATTAGGGGGAGGGGTGGTAAGGAAAATTTACAACAGATTAATATGTGAACTGAAATTTATTCTGTAAATTGAAAAACCTACCTTAATGTGTTTGTGTCTGTGGGCTTTTAACATTAACTTATAACACTTGGCCAATACTAGGCACTTTTTGAGTAGCCTACTGGGGTATTACCCTAGGCTAGTACTGCTAAATGAGCACATTTGCACCATTTTGGCACTTCTTTAGATGGTTGTATATTCTAGATAGTCTGTATTATCCTTAAATTTTTGTTAAAACTCATTTTTTTTGGTTCTACTAAGTTATGTGACCTTTTCTAGGCTAGCCTAATTAATAGGCTAAATCCATCTCAAATAATAAGACCAAACCATACCTATAAATATGCAAGATAAAACAGCCAAAAGTAATCCATAATAAACTTCCGTATTTCCATTGTTCTGCCTTTTGTATTTGGCGTGCAGCTCTTCTTCAGGAATCGGCGTGTCAAAGATAGCAGTGGTGGCTTTATCCATATCAAGGCACGGTTTCACAATTTGAATTTTTACTAGCTTCATATGCGCTACTGCCAACCAAAGTATAATCACCTACGGAACAATTATTGACAAAACTCTCCAAAAGTAACCCCGCGTACCTCAGCGCCTCTAGACGCAAAATGTTGTACTACTTAATCGCTCCGAGCCAAAGTATTTTGCTCCGGCCAATAATTATGCTAGAGCGTGATTCAGGCGACGAGTGACCGGGATGAATTGTGTAACTACGGTTTTTAGTTGCCAGATTCGCATAGGTATACAAAGGGTCACTTTTTTTGTGTGGAGAGGATAGGTTTTGTCAGTACTTGTTCCGTAGGTGATTATACTTTGCTGCCAACCAAATTATAATCACCTACGGAACAAGTACTGACAAAACCTATCCTCTCCACACAAAAAAGTGACCCTTTGTCCGCGTCTCCGGAGACGATTCCATACCTATGCAAACCTGGCAACTAAATACCGTAGTTACACAATTCAATAAAACTTTCCCGGTCACTCGTCGCCTGAATCACGCTCTAGCATAATTTATTGGCTCGTAGCCAAGTACTTTGGCTCGGAGCGATTAAGTAGTACAGCACTTTGTGTCTAGAGGCGCTGAGGTACGCGGGGTCACTTTTGGAGAGTTTTGTCAGTACTTGTTCCGTAGGTGATTATACTTTGCTGCCAACTAACTCTTTTGATGTCCACTAGAAGAGGTCATTTTCCCAAGGACAAAGAGAAGATAACGAACTTCCTGTGTATCAAGTATGCCAAAGAATATTTAAGTATATGCTCATAGTACTAGAACAAATTATGTATAAGCTGATTAATAATCCCATAGAATAAACCACACTTAATCATTTTAGTACGTAATTACAGGACTTCAATGCTTTTTCTAGACGTACTGGTTTTTCAGAGTACTGGAAGTAGTCCTCACGTCTCAAGGTTTCTTTAAAAAATATAGCCTCCTGGCCTCGCTATTTTTATTATTGCGCTTGTGTAATATAAAGGGTACTTTTGCAACTAAAGCGTAATTTATAACTTTTACTAGAAACTGTCCGAATTTGAACCGACGGGAAATTTTTTCGGTAAATAAACATACTTTTACTTACTCTGATGCTATTTAATGATGCGCCCTGGCTTTGCTGATCATAATGCTGATGCACTCTTTCCACAACCTGCATGCATTTAGTGCACTTTGATTTTATTTAAAATACTCCCTATCATCCCCTGAAATTTCCACTTTATTACCCTTAGCCATTTCAGAGACATTGAAGTTACATCCTTTTAATATTTATTTTCAGTTATACCCTCAACATGCCCTGAAAGTCTATATTTAATACCTTCATCCATTCCTAAAATATCGCAAATAAACCCTTATGACAAACTTGGATGGACAGAGTATCTTTTGATTTAGTTCAACATTCCCAATAATAGGATCTGCGTTACACTCCTAACTGTTCTTGACATACTGCATATTCGTCTTTTTGACAATCTGGATACACATAATACCTTTTTATTTAGCTTTACACTCCTTTCAACTTTCCCTGAAAAGTAAAACTTAATATCCAATTCTATTCCTGAGACATTGTATCTATGGTATTTCGAAAACCTGGATCCGCTTAACCCCTTTTGATTTAATTTAAAAGTAGTAGCAGCAGTATTTATAGTATTAGCCCCGACAGTTCCGAATTATTAACCTTAGTTGTTCTAATATATTGCTGATTCGTCCTTTCGACACCCATCATGCACATAGTACCTTTTGATTTATTTTTATAGCAACATAGACTTCCCCTAAAAATTCTACTTTATACCCTATTCAAGTCATAAAATATCCCGCCTATACCATTTTGACAAACTGAATGCACTTAAAATATTTTGATTGTGTGTTTAGTTTAGTTTAACATGATATATTTTTATTTAGTTCAACATCCCCCTCAACATTTCCTGAAAGCGTCTCCTTAATGCCTTTAGCCTTAGTTGTGGTATTAGTAGCAGCAGTAGAAATAGTAGTAGTATGCAAATAGTGCCTTTTGGTTAGTTCAACATCCCCATCAACTTGCTCTGAAAGTTTCAGATTATTATTCTAACCCATTCCTGAAATGTCACTGACATGCCCTTTTGACAACCAACATGCACATAGTGTGTTTTGATTTCGTTCAAACTCCCCCGAAACGTTCCGTGAAAATTTCACCTTAATACCGCTATCCTCAGTAGCACCAGCAATCGTAGTAGAAGAAGCAGTAGTCATAGTAGCATGCACAGAGCAGTGGCGGATCCATGGGAGGGCGATGGGGCGCGCACCCCCCTTAACATAGTCTGAAGTAGTGTCATATGCTTATTTAACGCAAGTTTGCGTTAATTAAACTTGCTCCTAACGCGAGTTTATCAGATCAACTTATTTTGCACCCCCCCCCCCCCTCCCTAAAAAATCCTGGATCCGCCACTGGCACATAGTGCTTATAGTTAGTTCAATATCCCCCTTAACTTATTCTAAAAGTTTCAACTTAAAAATCTAAGTCTTCCTAGGATATCGCTGCTACAACCTTTTGACAACCTACGTGCACATGATGTGTTTCTATTTAGTCAAATGTCCCCCTAAAAGTAATTCATGAAAGTTTCACCTTAATACCCTTGGCCTCAGTAGTAGTAGCAGTATTAGTAGCAGCAGTAGTAGCAGTATACACATAGCGTCTTTTTTTCAACATCCTCTAACATGCCCTGAAAGTTTCAACTTGATACCCTATGCCTTTTCTGGAAAATTGATAATACATACTTTTGACAACCAAAATGAACACGAGTGGTTTGATTTAGTTCAACATCTGCTCAACATTCTCTGAAATGTCCACCTTAATACTCTTGGATTTAGTAGTAGTAGTAGTGGGCATTCGGAGACTTCCAAATGGTCGGAGGACAACCGGACAGCTGCTCCAGGTGGCATGGCTGGGAGGGGTGCCATGGTAGAGGGGTTGCCCATTTTGTTCAAAAAATTTCCCTTCGATTTGGCTTTTTTGCTAATATTTGAGTCGAGAGTAGGGCGCTGTGATTAATTTTTCCCAGGCACCACCAACTCTAAGAAAGACTCTGGTAGTAGCAGTAGAAATCGTAATAGCAGTAGTAGTAGCAGTTGAAGCAGTAGCAGTAGCCCACACCTATTGCCTTTTGATTAGTTCAACATCCCCCACACCATCCTACGTAAGGTTTTACTTAATACTATAAGCCACTCCTAACATATTACTGATACGCCTTTTTGACAATATGCATGCATATAGTGTGTTTTGATTTAGTTCAACTTCTCTCTAAATATTAAATGAAATTTTCACCTAAACAGCCTTAGCCGTAGTAGCAGTAATAGTAGCAGTAGTAGTAGTAGCAGTAATAGTAATAGCAGTAACAGTAGTAGTAGTAATAGTAGTAGTAGTAGTAGTAATAGTAGTAGTAGTAGTAGTAGTAGTAGTAGTAGTAGCAACAGTAATAGCAGTAGTAGCAGCAGTAGCAGTAGTAGTAATGGTAAACAGTAGTAACTCAGTTCTTTTCCTAAGATAATACTAATCAGAGCCGTTAAAAGGGAGGGGGCAGATTCCCCGAGTGCCGTAGCTAGGAGGTTGCCCACATTGATCAAATTTTTCGCTTTGCTTTAGTTCAACTTCTCTCTAAATATTCCCTGAAATTTTCACCTAAATAACCTTAGCCCTAGTAGTAATAATAGTAGTAGTGGTAGTAGTAATAGGAGCAGCAGTAGTATTAGTAGTAGTAGTAGCAGTATTAGTAACAGTAGTGACTCAATCCTTTTCCTAAGATAATGCTAATCAGAGCTGTTCAAAGGGGGGGGGGGGTGCCCCGAGCGCCGTGGCTAGGAGGCTGCACACATTGATCACATTTTTCGCTTTGCCTCGGCTTTTTTAGCTTGTATTTAAGTCGAGAGGACGGAGCTGCAATAAATGATTGCCGGGCATCACCAACCCTAGGATCGGCTTTGTTGCTAATACGTCCTTTTGGCAACCTGTATGCGCACAGTATGTTTGGATTCAGTCGAGCTCCCTCTCAGCATTTCCTGATATTTTCTGCTTAATACCCCTAGCCTTGGTTGTAGTCGCAGTAAAAATAGTAGCTGTATTGGTAGCAGTAACAGAACAGTAGTAGCAGTAGTAGTGTTGGCGTGCATTTTTTTGCCTTTTCGTCAGTTAATCACCCCCGTCGTCATTTCCTGAAAATTCCACCTTAATACCCAACACCGACCCTGAGATACGCTCTTTCAGCAGCCTGTATATACAAAGTGTGTTTTGGTTTAGTTCAACACTCCTTTCGACATTTTCTGAAAGTTTTACCTTAATAGCCTCACCGTTTTTAAACAAACAGGGTCAAACTTGCCCCATTTTTTAATAGCAGACACTACAAGTAAACTATGGGTGAATTACGAAACTTACAACCCTTTCCCCAAGTGCGGCGGAGGGTTGTCATCACCAGAGACATAATTATTAGACCTTTCAACTATGCTGAAAAAATTGTTATTTGAAAATTTTAATTGGCTGTCTTTTGGAAAAAAGGGCGTGGAAGGAGGGCCTATTGCCCTCTATTAACTTTTGACTATTAAAAAACCATTAGAACTTTCTATTTTCTATCAAATGATCCCCTTCCAAAGTATTTATGACAGCTCCTTCCATACTAGCAACAAACGACACCTTAGCTCTATGCTCTTCTACAAAGAAGAAAAGAGACAGGCAAGCTTTATATCAGAATATAACGCCCAAGGGGACACCAATAGCCGAGTGGGACTTGGTACCATGTTATTATTACTCTTTTTCGGTTAGGAGGCAATTGGTTTATGTGAAATTAGCGTCGATTCATTTTCCTGCATAAGCTCATATTAATGACAGCAATTATAATAGTAATAGATTAGCTGTGTTGAAGAATGGTGCTTGACCAATGATTCTGTAGAGATTGAAAACCCATATTGGACAAATTTGGGACCAAACATGACTATGGTTGCAACTCGGGGTGTTCCTTGGGAAGCAGAACGACAGCCAGCGAGCAGAGCTAAAAAGTATGAGTAAAGGCGAAACAACGTTGTAGAAAAAACGTTTTTTGTACTAGGTCACGAGGAATTAGTAAAAGGTCAAAATTTGCATGTTTGATATTCTAATTAACACAAAATTCATTCTAAAATCGTTGAAAATGTTTAAAGTATAATCTGAATGAACAGCTATTGAAGTGGTCGCGTGCATTTTCTCATTACTTAAGAAATAAATATCGCCCCAGGATTTTTCAGATTTATCTGCGTTCTTTATATCAAACAGTTCGTGGTAACGAACTGTAAGTAAGGAGCGACCCGGCTCAATAGTAACCGAAACTCTAAAAAACGGAATTTTGATACCAATAGATACATCAAAAGAATCAGATTTTAATTCTGATTTCAAATATATAAGTTTCATCAAGTTTAATCTTACCCATCAAAAGTTACGCGCCTGAGAAAATTTGGCTGATTTTCAAAAAAAGGGAGAAAAACCCCTTGAAAGTTATAGAACCTTAATGAAAATCACACCATCATATTCAGCGTATCAGAGAACCCTACTGTAAAGGTTTCAAGCTCCTATCTACAAAAATGTGGAATTTTCCATTTTTTGCCAGAAGAAAGATCAAGGATGCGTGTGTATTTGTTTTTTTTTTTTTCCCAGGGGTGATCGTATCGACCCAGTGGTCCTAGAATATCGTGGGAGGGCTCATTGGAACGGAAATTAAAAGTTCTAGTACCCTTTTTAAGTGACCAAAAAAATGGAGGGCAACTAGGCCCCCTCCCACGCTCATTTTTTTCCCAAAGTCACCCGATCAAAATTTTGAGATAGCCATTTTGTTCAACATGGTCGAAAATAATATAACCATGTCTTTTAGGATGACTTAATCCCTCAAAGCCCCCAGGGGGAGGGCTGAAAGTTATGAGCTTTACCCAATGTTAACATATAGTATTGGTTATTGGGAAGTATACAGACGTTTTCAGGGGGAATTTTTTCTGGTAGTGGGGAGTGGGGATGGGTCGGAGGGTTATATGGGAGGATCTTTTCATGAAAGAAGTTTTCATGGGGGAAGGGACATTGCTATGAAGGGGGCGCCGGATTTCCCATCATTATTTAAAAAAAAAATCAGAAATTAAATATAAAAAACAAGTTTTTCAACTGAAAGTAAGGAGCAACATCAAAACTTAAAACGAACAAAAAAATATTAGCTATATGATTGGGTTCACCTTCTAGTCAATGCCTCGCTCTTTAAGCCAAAGATTTTTTAGTATTTTCATAAGAGCTATTTATTCTAATTAACGGCCTTTGTGATTAAGGGGTCATTTTTAAAGAATTGGAACAAAATTCGAACTTTAGCTTAAAGAGCAAGGTATTGACTAGGGGCAAACCCCCTAATATACGTATTAAAAACATATGAATATAGAAGTTCGTTACGTAATTTAATTCGTAAGTTACGTATATTTATTACTAATAAAAACGTTCGTAAATAAAATTCAACAAATTTCGAGAAAGCCATTTAACCAAATAAAAGTAAAATTAATATGCAAATTTTGTTTTAATTATTTATGCACGGTGAGCCAAAATCAAAACCTGCATTAATTCAAAAACGTTCACAAATGAAATAAAAAAAAACAAGTTTTTAATTGAAAGTAAGGAACGACGTTAAAACTTAAAACGAACAGAAATTATTCCGTATATGAAAGGGGCTGTCCCCCCCTCAACGCCTCTCTCTTTACGCTAAAGTTTGACTTTCTCACAACTCATTTTTTTTTAAACAATAAAACTTTGTTTTAATTGCACATTTTTTAAATTAACTTTAACGAAAATCACACCATCAGATTCAGCTTAGCAAAGAACATTATTAAAGAAGCTTCAAACTCCTATCAGCAAAAATGTGGAATTTTGCATTTTAAAATAAAAGCTGCATTAACTAAAACGGAATAATTCATATACGGAATAATTTCTGTTCGTTTTAAGTTTTAATGTCGCTCCTTACTTTCAGTTTAAAAAACTTGTTTTTTTTATTTAATTACCTATGAAACAACACTTTTGAAAACAATATTGGTATAGAAGGAAGTTTAAAAATAGTTTTCTAAAAATATATTTTTTTTTACCTTTTTGTTTAAGCGGTATCAGAGACAACGCTGTAGCGTTACCTATAGTAAAGACCAAATGGCTTCAATGTTTTATTTTTTTATTCCCAGAGGCACTTCACATGGAATGGGTCGTCGCAAAAAATTCAAAGGGGGCTCATTCGATTCTAAAATCGAGAGTTCTAGAGGCTTTTTAAGAGTCAAAAGTGATCGGAGGGAAATAACCCCCCCCCTCTACGCCCTTTTTTCTCAAATTCATTTGATAAAAATTTTGAAATAACGATTTTGTTAAAAAAAAAAAAAAATCAAAGATCATATAACGAAAACTCCGGTGTCGACACAACCGCCCAGGGACCGACGTTGTAAGGTATGCCCTGGGGGCAAATAAGGTTCTTATGGAAGGGATGCTCGTATAGACTTCAGAGAGAGCTCATTTGATTGGAAATTAAAGGTTTTAGTTCATTTTTTCAGAGTCAAATGATATCGCAGGGCAACTAGCCCCCCCCCCCGCCCCACGCCTTTTTTCCCCAAACGCATCAGATAAAAATTTTGAGATAGCCATTTTGCTAAAATAGTTCAAAGGTTGGATAACAAAAATTTAGTGTTGATACAACCCCCCAGGGCCCAGGGGCAGGCGTTGTAATTTATACCCTGGGGGCATATAAGGTTCTCGTGGAAGGGATGCTTGTATAAGCTTCAGAGAGGGCTCATTTGATTGGAAATTGAAAGTTCTGGTTCACTTTTTAAGAATCAAAAGTGATCGGAGGGCAGCTAGCCCTCCCCCCCCCCCACAACGCCTTTTTTCCTCAAATGTATCAGATAAAAATTGTGAGATAGAAATTTAGTTAAAAATAGTTCAAAGGTCAAATCACAAAAAGACCGGTATCGACAAGGCCCCTCAGGGCCCGGTGGCAGGCGTTATAAGGTATGCCCTGGGGACATATATGGTTCCTATGGAAGGGATGCTGGTATGAACTTCAGGGAGGGCTCATTTGATTGGAAATTGAAAGTTGTAGATACCTTTAAAGAGTCAAAAGTGACCAGAAGGCAGCTAGCCCCAAATGCAGCTTTTGGGGCTTCAGAAGGCAGCTTTTCTACCAAATGCATCAGATAAAAATTTTAAGATAGTCATATTGTTAAAAATAGTTCAATGGTCAGATAATAAATTTCAAGTGACGATAGAACCCCCCAGGGCCCGGGGGCAGGCGTTGCAAGTTATGCCCTGGGTGTATATATGGTTCTTGTGGAAGGGATGCTCGTATAAACTTCAGGGAGGGCTCATTTATTTGTAAAGTGAAAGTTATAGTTCACTTTTTAGATAAAAAAAACTGTGGTGTCAGCACAACCTTCCAGGGTCCGGGGGCAGGCGTTGCAAGTTATGCCCCGGGGGTATATATGATTCTTATGGAAGGGATGCTTGTATAAAATTCAGAGAGGCCTCATTTATTTGGAAAGTGAAAGTTCCTAGTTCAACTTTTAGGAGTCAAAAGTGATCGGAGGGCAAATAGCCCCCCCCCCCTCCCAACGCCCTTCTTTCCCCAAATGCATAAGATAGAAATTTTGAGATAGCCATTTTGTTAAAAATGGTTAAAAGGTTCAAAACAGGCTCATTCGACTGGAAATTCAAAGGGCTAGTGCCCTTTTTAATAGTCGAAAGTGATTGAAGGGCAACTAGCCCCCACGCCCATTATTCCCCCAAACACATCCAATCAAAATTTTGATATCGCCATTTTGTTCAGCGTAGTTGACTTCCAGATAGAAAATATATTTTTGAGGAGGAAACTCCCCCATAACCCTCAGGGCAAGGGTTTAAAGTTATGCCCAGGGGGCATATAGGTCTAGTGCCCTTTTTAATAGTTGGAAGTGATTAGAGGGCACCTAGCCCCCCCCCCCCCCCCGACGCCCATCATTCCCCCAAACACATCCAATCAAAATTTTGAGATAGACATTTTTGTTCAGCGTAGGCTAGTTGATTTCCAGATAGAAAATATGTTTTTGAGGAGGAAACTCCCCCATAACCCTCAGGGCAAGGGTTTAAAGTTATGCCCTAGGGGCATATAAGGTTTTTTATAGAAGGCGATGTCGTAGAAACTTCAAAACAGGCTCAACCGATTGGAAATTCAAAGGGCTAGTGCCCTTTTTAATAGTCGAAAGTGATTGGAGGGCACCTAGCCCCCCACCCCTCCCCACACCCATCATTCCCCCAAACACATCCAATCTAAATTTTGAGATAGCCATTTTTCTCAGGGTAGGCTAGTTGATTTCCAGATATAAAATATGTTTTTGAGGAGGACACTCCCCCACAACCCTCGGGGCAAGGGTTTTAAGTTATGCCCAGAGGGCATATAAGGTTTTTATAGAAGGCGCTGTCGTAGAAACTTCAAAACAGGCTCATTCGACTGGAAATTCAAAGGGCTAGTGCCCTTTTTAATAGTCGAAAGTGATTGGAGGGCAACTAGCCCCCCCCCCACGCCCATTATTCCCCCAAACACATCCAATCAAAATTTTGAGATCGCCATTTTGTTCAGAGTAGTTGATTTCCAGATAGAAAATATGTTTTTGAGGAGGAAACTCCCCCATAACCCTCAGGGCAACGGTTTAAAGTTATGCCCTAGGGGCATACAAGGTTTTTATAGAAGGCGATGTCGTAGAAACTTCAAAACTGGCTCAACAGATTGGAAATTCAAAAGGATAATGCCCTTTTTAGTAGTCAAAAGTGATTGGGGGCACCTAGCCCCCCCCCCCCCACCACGCCCATCATTCCCCCAAACACATCCAATCTAAATTTTGAGATAGCCATTTTTTTCAGCGTAGGCTAGTTGATTTCCAGATAGAAAATATGTTTTTGAGGAGAACACTCCCCCACAACCCTCAGGACAAGGGTTTTAAGTTATGCCCTGGGGGCATATAAGGTTTTTATAGAAGGCGTTGTCTAAGAAACTTCAAAAAAGGCTCATTCAATTGGAAATTCAAAGGCCTAGTGCCCTTTTTAATAGTCGAAAGTGATTGGAGGGCAACTAGCCCCCCCCCCCCACGCCCATCATTCCCCCAAACACATCCAATCAAAATTTTGAGATAGCCATTTTGTTCAGCGTAGTTGATTTCCAGATAAAAATATGTTTTTGAGGAGGACACTCCCAACAACCCTCTGGGCAAGGGTTATAAGTTATACCTTGGGGGCATATAAGTTTTTATTGAAAAGTTTTGTCGTAGAAACTTGAAAAAGGGCTCATTCGATTTGAAATTTAAAGGACTGGTACCATTTTTAATAGTCAAAAGTGACTAGTCATATTTTTTGTTGTTGTTGTTGTTTAGACCAGGGCACTTCGTATCGAACGAGTTGTCGTAGGAACTTCGAAAAGGGCTCATTCAATTGAAATAGAAAGGGCTGATGGCCTTTTTAATAGTCGAAAGTGATTGGAGGGCAACTAATCCCCCTTCCACTCCCACCCTCCCATTTGCCCATTATGTTTAAAAACTAAATATTGCCTTAAGATTAAATCAAAATGCACTGTGATATCGCTAATTCCAAATAAGGCATCTCAGCAGTATCCCAAGAACGACTGAGGGTATTATGTTCAAACTTTCCGGGCTTAAAATTTAACCAAATCAAAATAGCGTAAGTGTATCTATGCTATCAAAGAAAGCAAACAGATTTTTTTGCGAATGGTATCAAGTTTTCCATTTCAGGTCAACTAGAGGAGGTATGAAACTAAATTAAGCAGTACTATTTGTGTCCAGATTTTTAAAAGGGTGTATTTTGTTAAAAATTGCTGAAAATTTTTCTCCAGCATACAAATAGATGGCCAAACTATAAAGTCTTAAAAAACGAAAAGATTTAAAGTGTAATTTTCTTTTTCCCTGAAAAGACTATGTCAATATAAAACAAACAGAAATTAAATAAAAAAAACTTTTTCCACACAATAAGTTTTTCAAAGAAAAGTAAAGAACTCTATTAAACAAGTTGGGCGCAAAACCCCTATGCCTTCCCAAGGCCAGAACAAAATTTGCACTTTACTGAAAAAACACAAATGAATGTGGATTGCTGATATTTAGTAATCAAAATTTTAATATTACTTTATTTGTTAAATTTATAAAAGTAAAAACATTTATATTTTTTTTTCAGTAAACTGCAAATTTTGTTCTGGCCTTGGGAAGGCATAGGGGTTTTGCGCCCAACTTATGTTAATTTCTGCTCGTTTTGAGTTTGACTGTTTATTTATTGTAATTTCTGTTCGTTTTGGGTTTCATTTATTTATCGATGCTGATTTGTGGTAGTTTCACGCTTGGTAGATTATTTGATTTTATTTTTGCTCATTTTTTGTTTAATGGAGTTCTTTACTTTTCTTTGAAAAACTTATTTTGTGGAAAAAGTTTATTAATTAATAAATAAAATAATGATGGTATATTATGATATATAATAGCTGTTATAATATGATAATAATAATTATTGTAGAGATAGAAAGGAAATCAAGCTATAATTTTCTGTCCCTTACATCTTGAAAAAAAAAACTCTTGAATTGTTCAAGTCAATTCACTTTTAGCTGAATGTTTCTGTTCAGTTAAATGACTTTCTCTGTGGAGCTGTAAAAAAATATGCCTTTTTTCCTACTATATGACCAGATTATAAATAAAATAAAAATAAAGAACATATAACAAAGGGCAAAACGTCCAATTAAGACATTGGACTGAATAAATAGCATATTTAAAATATTTCGATAAATAACATATTTATATATTTATTATTATATAGGCTATTTATGTAGCTATTATATATATTGATTTATATAGCAGCGAAGACTGCCGGTCGACAAACGAAAAAAACGTAGCCAGTATTCTATAAGGTTATGGCTATAACCGCATTTTGAGTGTTTTCTGTCCCTCATGCCTTGAAAAATTCAAGCCCACTCTCAATCTGCTAATACTACTTTATATTCGGTTGAACGAATTTCTTCATGACTTCTGTTCTTGTATATAAATAAGTAAAAAAATGTAATTCAATAAAAACAATTTCAAGTGAAAGTAAGGAGCATCATTAAAACTTAAAACGAATAGTTATTACTACGTATATGTGAAGGGCTACCCCCTCCTCGATACGTCGCTCTTCACGCTAAAGTTTTTTAGTGCTTTTAAAAAGCTTATTGTTCTGTTAAAATGACCCTTGGGTTAAAGAATTGGGACAAATAGCCAACATTTAGCGTAATGAGCGAAGTACTGAAGAAGGGATAACGCCCCTCATATACATAATAACCTCTCTTCATTTTAAGTTTTAATCTTGCTCCTTACTTTTGGTTGAAAAAACTGGTTTTTAAAAATTAAATTTCTGGTCATTTTTTAAACAATGCCGGGAAATCCGGCTCTCCCTCAATGGGAAATTCCCTCGCCATCGGAAAATCCCTCCTTGTAAAATACCTCCCCCCTTCAGGAAAATTCCCCCGAGCGATTCCATTCTTGTTGAAAATTCATTGAGGAAATATTTGATTGTTGTTTGAAATGCCTAACGAACAAATAAACTTTTAAATGAGGATAAATCCATTTATTTAGACAGCGAAAAAACAGGTACAAAAGTCCAGATATTTCGATCACATATACAGCGAACGTCTTCAGTATAAATACTAAAATAATAAAATTGAAACTAGCATATTTATATACAACAAAATAAATAACTTTTTGGGTCATTCACAGAATAACGAACTTCCAGATTATTCATTATTTTGTGAATGACCAGAAAAGTTGTTTATTTTGTTGTATATAAAGATGCTAGTTTCAATTTTATTATTTTAGTATTTATACTGAAGACGGTTGCTGTATATGTGATCGAAATATCTGGACTTTTGTACCTGTTTTTTCACTGTCTAAATAAATGGATTTATCCCCATTTTAAAGTTTATTTGTTCGTCACAGAACGGCAGTGTGGTCTAAGAAAACAACACCTAATTAAAGGTGTTACGTCGAAAATATGAAATATCTAACTGTGCCTATATTAGAGCAATTATATGGAATTTTAAAGCTAACATATTTTGGGTTGTTTAAAGGAGCATTTTCAAATTCCTTCAATTTCTCTGCTACACTCCGTATTATGCTGGTAATGTGGTTGAAATTTTTTTTGTTTATATTTGTTGCACTAATGTAGTATAGACGCAGTTATTATTTCAGCTATTGTGAAAGCTTGGGTCTGTGAATTTGAACAAAAATAATCAGAAACCCTAGTGCTCATGGTATATATATTTAGCTGAATAAATTTCTATGGAACATACATAGAGGTAGAAAGTCCAATCTCTGAATTGTTATTTAAAAATGCATAGAGAATTAATGTAACAAAATTGATTGTTTCAAAGGGCTTGTTGCCCTTTGTGAAGGCATACAAATATGAGATGGTTGAGTGTAACATGTGACAACTATGAACAATCGCTTATTGTAATTCCCAGATATGCAATCTTCACATTTCGTGGTTCCGCTGTCCGAGTTCGTGTGTTACAAATCTTTGTCTGTGTAAGCTCAGCGCCATCTACTGCATTTAACGTCTTTCCACACTCGGTATATGTTGGTAATATTGTCGCAGTTTTTATTTTATGTGTAACTTTGCAGTTATTACTTAACAGTAAGTAGTTTTTACGCAATACTCTTAGATTTCAGTGGCTTAGCCGGTATTGGGGTAGGAGGGGTATTATCCTACCCGAGTGCAGCATCTTTTGAGATGCCATTTAGATAGACGCTTTTTTTTAATTCGCTGGGGATGTGTTAAGGGAGGGGAAGCCTGGGTGCTGATATACATTTACCTCGCCTCTCTTAGCTTTGCTATATGAAGTTTTAAAGCTAGCTTAATTTGGGTCCTTTAAAGAGCTTATTCAAAGGAAAGCCTTCAATCTCCCTGCTACACTCCATATATTTTGTGTCCTTTCAAGGAGCATATTTAAAAGAAAGTCTTTCGTTCTGCGGATGAAGGATGACAGATTGCCGAAGATCGTCCTTGTCGGCCAACCGCCTAGAGCTAAACGGAAAGCAGGTCGTCCTCTTCTGGGGTGGGAGTGTGTCATAAAGAAAGATTTAAAGGAAATGGGAACTTCCTGGGAGGGTGTAAAGAGGGAGGCTTTGAATAGATTGGGATGGAGGAGGAGCGTGCGTAGCTGTGTTGGCCTCAGGCCGGTTGGTGCTGCGGTGACTTGTTAGTAGTAGTAGTTGGATAATGTAAATACATTTTGATTTTTGAAATGGCTAAGTGGAAACTTAGCAAAAATTGCAGAAATTGAGAATTTAGCTTTCAATGAAAAGGACCTCTATGTGCAGCAGTTATTGGTTTTAGCATGCAACAAAATAAAAATAAAAAAGAAACATGGGTGAAAAAACAGTAAATATAAGCTAAAACGCATGGTACCAAGCTAAAGAAGGTATAGCTTTCTTTTGAAGCTATAGATATCTCTGGTAATCAACAGATTATTAATCTGTTGTTACGGATAAAAATCCCTGTCACGTTTAACTGGTTTAATAGTAAATTACAAAGGGAGATTTTTTTCAAGCAGAAATGCTGTACGAAAACAGCAAAAAAACATTGTTTTTCATTAAGCGTAAAAGCTCCACGGAATCTGCAATTTTATCTAGTAAATCTTATACAACAATGCACTTCTTCATATTCAAATCATTTTCTATGTATCGTCACATGCAATTTTTAGAGAGAGAGACAGAGGTTTACGGTGCTCACGAAGATATGGCACAGCCCTAAAATTTTTTTAGCTGTTAAGTACCTGAAAGAAAAATCTCCGGAAATTGCAGTTTTCAGCTAAGAATATACCTAAAATAGGTCCAGGGGGGCAAATTTCTGCTTTGGCGTCCTTCCTGCTTTAACACTTGTTACTATTAATACTTTTACTATCAAAACTTTTGCAACACTTTTGATTGTCGAGTGACATGATGACACAACCGTGTATTATATAGCCGTAAATATTTTCAAGGAATAAGAAAAACTTAATTTTGATTTTTTTTTTTTTGGGGGGGGGGGTGCACCATGACTCCCAGGTATCTTGGAGACCTCTTCTAGGGAGCTAATTATTGCGGTTGAAGGTTTTGTAAACGATGTTTTAAAGTCACGGAATATAATTTTTATCATTCGTTGTTCCTTGTACAGGGACTACCAATTTTTCGTCAATTTTGCCACATTGAACCGTGAAAATAAATAAGCAACGCCATCAACACCGTCTTTTCATCTATAAAATTCCAACATCAACAACCTTTTTATTCCCTAAGGGATCAACTACATTTTCAAAAGAAGCCAACAACTGCTTAAGCTGTTTGGTTCCAAATTTTTTTATCTTTTCTATTTATTGATTTTCTCCCCAAGTTTCTTTCGTTTTTTAATTTGGTTCCTGCTGTTCAACTTTATTGAATTTAATTTTAATGGTAAAGAACTGCATATGCAGCCGTGCAATTTGTGGTAGTATCGCACGTCAAATAAAAAAAAAAGTAAAAATTGGCAAAAAATCTAAAAATAGATGGCACCAAATAGCTTGTGGAAGTGTAGTTTCCCTTTGACGGTCTAGTTGTCTTACAGAATCAAAAGATTATTAATGCTAAATTTTTTGTGTTATGAAGCGGTATCAGATTTAACTATTAGTTTTTTAGTATTTATTATCATGTTTCAACATTGCAACGCTGGCGAAAATAATTTTGAAGTAACCCAAACGAAAATTCTTAGAAAACCTTGGTTTTCAGGTATTAAAATGCCTAATATAGGTTTATTTTAGTAAATTATATTATTTATAGAACAATTATTTTATTAAAATTTCTTTTTATCTATTCTACTTTATTATTCAAAAAAATTGTTTTATTTCAAATCATTTATAAATTATATATAAAAAATGTTTATTTTGATTTCCTTGGTGCTTTAACGACTATAATAGGATTAAGTAGGCTAAGTAATTTTTGCGATAAGAGCTGTGGAGTAGTCCCAATATCCATGCTAATCACCAGTCCTGGAGCTAGTTCAATTTTAGACCTATTCGAAAAAGGGTTCTAATATTACAACGCAAAATTAAAGACTTCTGCAACATTTTTTTTTTTCTCTTTCGAGTGTATCACAATTTAAAAGTATTGAATATTTTCAAGGGAACAGCATCTAATCCGAACCCTTGTTCTCATTTTGCTTCGCAGATACTTATTAGACAGTCGCAGCTGGCGCGATCTTCCGCGGTTGGGGTAGGAGGATGTCTTAAATAAAGATGTAATTGAAACGGAAACTTCCAGGGAGGGTGTAAAGAGGGAGGCTTTGAATAGACTGGGATGGAGGAGCGTGCGTAGCTGTGTTGGCAACAGGAGGCTTGGTACTGCGGTAAGTTGTTTGTAGTAGTAGTAGTAGTATCATCTTAACCAAAATAAATGTGTATCCAAAATAAGAGTGTATCCAAAATTTGTGCAATTTTGCAGCATTTTCGGTTAGATGTGTTTTTGTTGTGTTAATTCTCTTTCCTTCTCTCTATTTAATCTAATTTATTTTAATCCCTACTAATCATCAGGCTTATTTTTCAATTAATGCAATAACATTTCAGGAAGTGTTTTAATATATATTTTAATTGATAAGTGTTTAAATGAATAATTGTTTTAATAAATAAGCGTTTTATTAAATTAAATAATTATTACATAGGTTCTTTTTTTTAGCTCCAGAAGTACTGGGACCAGAGAAGTATGACAAAAGCTGTGACATGTGGTCACTTGGAGTTATTATGTACATCCTGTACGTGTTTAATTCTTACTAGCATAAACCGCTAATACTATTTTCAATTCAACGTGGCACCTAGCATCCTGAGGTCAAAACCTCTGCGGGATTGCTGCTTCACCCCGCATTGCTTAAATCTTCAATCTTTATTCCTCCTTTCTATTAAGTTCCAACTTCCTTTAAATTCCTTCCCTTGACCTCTGCCTCTCCTATTCGTTAACATATCCCTTATTCTGTGTTCTTCGTGTTCCGAGCTTGCTGCTGGATTTCAGAGCTACTATGATTCCTTGTTCTAGGTTCTGAGTTTTCCATGGTTTTTGCTTTTGTTCCGAGCTACTATTATTCCTTGTTCTAGGTTCCGAGTTTTCCATGCTTGTTGCTATTGTTCCAAGCTACTATTATTCCTTGTTCTAGGTTCAGAGTTTTCCATGCTTGTTGCTATTGTTCCAAGCTACTATTAATCCTTGTTCTAGGTTCCGAGTTTTCCATGCTTGTTGTTATTGTGCCAAGCTACTATTATTCCTTGTTCTAGGTTCAGAGTTTTCCGTGCTTGTTGCTATTGTTCCAAGCTACTATTATTCCTTGTTCTAGGTTCCGAGTTTTCCATGCTTGTTGCTATTGTTCCGAGCTACTATTATTCCTTGTTCTAGGTTCCGAGTTTTCCATGCTTGTTGCTATTGTTCCAAGCTACTATTATTCCTTGTTCTAGGTTCAGAGTTTTCCATGCTTGTTGCTATTGTTCCAAGCTACTATTATTCCTTGTTCTAGGTTCCGAGTTTTCCATGCTTGTTGCTATTGTTCCGAGCTACTATTATTCCTTGTTCTAGGTTCCGAGTTTTCCATGCTTGTTGCTATTGTTCCAAGCTACTATTATTCCTTGTTCTAGGTTCAGAGTTTTCCGTGCTTGTTGCTATTGTTCCAAGCTACTATTAATCCTTGTTCTAGGTTCTGAGTTTTCCATGCTTGTTGCTATTTTTCCAAGCTGTTATTATTCCTTGTTCTAGGTTCCGAGTTTTCCATGCTTGTTGCTATTGTTCCAAGCTACTATTATTCCTTGTTCTAGGTTCCGAGTTTTCCATGCTTGTTGCTATTGATCCGAGCTACTATTATTCCTTGCTCTAGGTTCCGAGTTTTCCATGCTTGTTGCTATTTTTCCAAGCTGCTATTATTCCTTGTTCTAGGTTCCGAGTTTTCCATGCTTGTTGCTATTGTTCCAAGCTACTATTATTCCTCGTTCTAGGTTCCGAGTTTTCCATGCTTGTTGCTATTGATCCGAGCTACTATTATTCCTTGCTCTAGGTTCCGAGTTTTCCATGCTTGTTGCTATTGTTCCAAGCTACTATTATTCCTTTTTCTAGGTTCCGAGTTTTCCATGCTTGTTGCCATTGTTCTGGGCTACTATTATTCCTTGTTCTAGGTTAACAATTTCCATGCTTGTTGCTATTGTTCTGAGCTACTGATGTTTGTTATATTTTTCATGAAATTTGCTTTTTTCAATCGCTCTGCAAATTTAATTTTTGTACATTTTATCGTGAGTGTCTCCATTTTTTTTTAAATTAGCAACTTAGAATAGTCTACAGATTGGTAATTGCACGTAAAAAAAAAAAAACAGAACAAGCTAAAAAAAAGCTTATAGATTGTAAATTCTGTCTAAGAAATGGAACCTTGACTTAAATATAACTTGACTTAATATAAAAGAAAAAAAAAAGAAATTATGCACTAGAGATAGTCCGAAATTCTGAAATTATTCTTCAGCTTGATAAGTTACCTAAGAACAAATCTGGTAATGTCTAGTAAGCTTTGTTTCGTGCTACTTCAAACTCATATAATAAAGAACAAAAGCACGATAAACAATAGAGGAATCTTTTTGCAAGACAGTGGAGATAGTTTGAATGAATATTTCGGCCCTATGTCCAAGGGCTGTCCTCAGCAAGACAAAAATAAAAAAAAAAAAATTCACAACAACATGCGACCAATAAAGCCAAAAATTAAAAATTTTTCAAAGCAGTCCTAGCATCTTTACTTCAGCGAAGTTCAACCAGGACTGATAAAAAGTAAGGTAAAACAAGGCGATTCAATGAGATGAAAGAAAAATAATTCAAAAATACGTTCTTATTGCTAATCCAGCCTTTTTGGCGGCTAACCTCAAAGGTCTTTTTGTGACCAGTTCTGTGTTAATGTCTGCTGGTTTTTTAAAATATTTTGTAAGATCATTTTTAATTAAATTTGTGTATAGAGCAATTAGTGTATACTCATATAATCTGATGCAGCTTTTTTTATTCCTCTAGGTTTTATACAGATATCAGAGAGGCCTTTTTGGATAATTTTTTTTAAAACAGCAAAAAGTAAAACAATGAGGAATTATTCTAAGACAAAAAAATAAAATAAAACAAAAGTTTAGTAAAATAAAATATAACAAAAGATATAAAACAAAATAAAACAAAAGTATAAAACATCCGCATGGAATAAATGATTTTCATGCAAGTATAAAGCATTTGTGCATATTTGCATTCCCCCCCCACCCCCGAAAAGTCAATATCAGCAGGAAAGCAGTCTCAAACTGACATATTCTCTGTTAGTTTAAATACACATATTATAATAGGTTAAATTGCGATGTGCACAACACCAAATAATTCTACCTCTGTGCAGCAATTTTTTCTACAAATCCAGAAGAAAATATTTTCCTGTCATAACAGGTACCAATGTGTTTATATGCATTTCATAATCCTTTTCTCCGAAGAATCCTGAAAACAAATCTTAATTAGTCATTTATAAATCATTATTTAATAAGCATAATTAAGAAATTTAAAACCAAATAAACTCCCAGTTAATACACAAATATATTAAGTTTATAATTCACGTGTTCCTTGATTAATTAATCGATTATAATTAATCAAGTAGTAATGTCTAATTAATTAAGTATAATAATTAAGTATAAATTTTTTAAATGAATATTTTGGCTCTCTGCAGATAAATACAAAATCAGACGCACAATAACTTGTGGATCATGAACATTTCAGACACGTTTGCTTAAAATGTATTCTACTTTATTGCTATTATTAGAACATTTTGAGAAAAAATGTATCTTGAAATGTGTGAGTATTAAAACTAAAATTAAAAATCAAAACAGTTCTAGAATCATCATTTTAAGGAAGTTCAACCAGAACTGAAGAAAAAGACACGAAACAAGACAATTCATTCGGACAAAAAAAAAAGAATCAGAGCGTGTTTTTAATGAGATTCTTGCTTTTTTGACAATTCAGCGGCCAAAAGGTTGATGGTTTCAGAACTTCTTTTTTTTCTGTTCGTCTGGGTTTTGTACAGATTTCTGTTATGCTGATTTGGATAAATGTTTACATATTTTGCAATTATCTATTTAAATTAGTTTTCTACTTTATAGGAACATCCTACATTCTTTTCAAGTCCTCTGTATGTAATCTGAATATTTTTATCATTGCGTAATTAGTCATTATTTCACAATTTGCATAAATTTTGCACATTTGCACAATTTGCAGAAATTTAACAATTTGTCTTTGCTTTGATTAGGTTCAGCAGTAAAATATATAGCAAGCTTTTCCACAGTAAATTGTCCTATTGCCCCATAGATGACAGACTTTTGTCAACGGTATAGGTATATTATCCTCATCCATTTCATCTCTTTCATCAATATCATTTACTTTCCAGTTTATGTGGGTATACTCCATTCTTTTCAAGTCATGGTCAGGCCACGTCCCCTGGAATGAAGAAGCGAATTCGAGCTGGTCAGTACGATTTTCCAGGTCCAGAGTGAAAGGCCATTACTCAGGACGCAAAGGACCTTATCAAAGGACTCCTTCAAACAGACAGCGAAAAGCGGTTGACCATTGACCAAGTAATGCAGCATAAATGGATTGCAGTAAGTTATGCAGTTTTAATACTTTTGTGTGCAGCTAGAACTGAAGCATGTGGTAACTGTTACCTCCTATTGCCCTGTATATACCTATATTGCCCCTATATTGAACCAGATGTTCATAAAAATATCTTTAAGATGTCTAATGAAAAGTCTTGTTGGCTCACTGATTGCGTGGCATTGCAGTCATGCGGCGAGGATGTTCTATTACTATTTCTACATGCAGCCTAAGCTGTTCCTGGGGGGGGGGGGGGGGCAATCGGGTTTGCTGCCTCGGGTGCCGCAACTGGCGGTTGGGGTTGTGGGAATGCCCACTTCGATCAAATTTTTCACTTTGATTTGTTTTTGTCTTTTTGGTTATATTCGAGCCGGGAGAGGGGGCTGTGATATAATTTCACCAGGGCACCACCAACACTAGGAACGGCTCTGCATCCAGCTATAATTGAAGCATGTGGCAGCTTATATCTTCCATTGCCCAATATTTCTGAATATTCATACATATACCTTTTAGCATATTTGGTCTTCTGTTTATTTTTCAAGGAAGTAACAACATCCAAGGAAATAATTTAAAAAATGAAAAGAATCGTATACGTTGAAAAAAGAGAAAAAGGAAGGAAAACATTTCTGAAAAAGCCGTTATCGTTATTTGGCTTAAAAAGGATATTTACATAAAAAGATCGTTTCATTTTATTTGAATCATATATCAGAAGACAAAACCTTAGCCAGGACTTTTTTCGGGGGGGGGGGGGGGGGTTACTAAAAAAATTCTCGGGGGGGGGGGGGGGGTTACACAAAAAAAACTCAAAAAACGCATACAAAATTTTTCATATCCGTTTTGTTACGTTTTTACGAGTCAGACTAACGTGTCGGTGGGGGGGGGGGGGTTCAAAAACGGGTAACCCATACCCTGGATACAGCCCTGTCAGAAGATCGTACTTTTTATCACTTCTTTTGTACGTTGTACGTTTTACGTTGTTTGCTTCAGTTTGGTTGAAATTTTATACAGTGACTATTATCCTAAGGAGTTTGTCTAGAACTTTGACAAAACAATAATAATAATTTTTCAAATATTTTCTTTCATTCCCTCTCTTTTTTCTTTTTAAATACCTATTTTCATCTTGAATCCTCACAATCTGGCCAATAAGACCTGACTCGTATTAGCGTGGCTTAGGGTACCAGACCCTAAAATAAGCTAAAACGTAGTGTTCAAGACCTGAACACGTGTTAGAAAAAAATAAAAGGGTTATTCAAAACTTAAGTTGCTGAAGTACTATTTATGTTATACTTAATAGTAATATTTATATTTCTGATAATATAATATTTATTTTTAGTAATGATATGTATATTATATTAAATAGTCAAACACTAACCGAACTAGTTCATTAAAGAATCTTTACTTTTTAAGCTTCTTAATAAGGCTGGCTCCAGGATTTTGTCTGTGGGGGAGGGGGGGGGGGGGGTAAAAATCTTTACAAAACGTGTCAAAATTGGTTTATATGTAGGCTATTTGTTGCTTTCTTACGAGTCGGCCAAAATTTGGACACAGCCTTGCTTCTTAAGATAAATTAGGCTCCTCAAGTTTTTTAATCTAGAAATAATTTTGGTTAATGGTTTTGGTTTTGTTATTTTTGTTATTTTATTTTTAATTTGGTTAATGGTTTTGGTTAATGGTTAACAAAGATAGTCTATGCTAAAAGGGTCTGTAAGTTAAGACACATTTTAAGCTTAAACTTAGTTCCAGCAACACTGCAACCTAGTAGAATAGAATATACAAACTATAGAATAGTTTACTCGAAATAAAAGATGGATGCCAACCTTCACTTACATTACTCTTGCACTATGTCTGACACAAAAACCAATTAAAAACAAGCTTATCTGAAATACCATTCTTCGTGTATGTGTAGAAATCAAAATAAACAGTGTTACCCCGTTCAATCTCAGTGTCCATAATGATTTATCGAGATCAGTTATTATTTGTCTATGTTTCTCAGATGAACAAGTCTCTAATAAACAGATAAATAAACAGCTTAAAATTTGGACTTGGTTGATGAACATTCTAATGTTGCTTTTCCTAAATCATAAAAGATTTCTTTGGTTGCTAGCCTATATTCAGGCAAAATTAGGGGGGGCGGAGGGGGGAGCCCCCCTTCCCCGAAATGTTTGCTCAAGTCGTAATAACGTAACAAAATACATATAAATTTTTTGATGCGTTTATAAAAGTTTTATGTGTAACCCCCCCCCCCCCGGAACAAAAATATAGGAAACGGCCCGATAAGTTAAATAAGTGAATAAGCTCATAAAATAAGTCAATTTCAGTCAAATATTTTTGTTCTTTCCAGGATTGGGGGAGGGGGCTTTGAACAGCCTTAGAAACTCATTTCAGTTTTTTAACACTGTTTAATGTTGCTTCAGGCAAACAGATAGCTTAGATATGGAAAAACACTGAAGAATTTTAGGTTTATTTTTAAAGCGTATTTGCTGCAAATTGAAATCTAAATAAAATACAACATAAATAAAATACAATATAAATAAAATACAAATGTAATTAAATTAAAAAACAAAAATGAATAAAAATACAACTATGTATGATAACAGTAGCTATTGAAATTATCCTTAGAACTTGCTATTCTACTAATGAAAAAGAATTAGCTTAATTAAATCTGACTATTTTAGATGTTATCGATAAGTCAAATTAGTAAATAAGTTCATAAAACATGTCAATTTTAAGGTCGCATATTTTGTTCCTCCCGGGTGTGGGGGGAGGGGGCTTTGAACAGCCTTAGAAATGTATTTCATTTTCTGACACTTATTGTTGACCAAAGTAAACAGATAGTTTAGATATGAAATTATACTGAAATATTTTAAGTTTGTTTTTAACACTCATTTGTTGTAAATTGAAATATAAATAAAAACACAACGATGTGTGATATATGTGGCTACTTATCCTATATACATCTGTAATATTTTTGTATATCTGTCATTACATATTATTTTTTTTTTCAAAATTAAAAAGTTTATAACAATTACTATAGTGTGCATCTGTTTAAAAAATTAAATTACAAGATTAGTTTAAAAATTAATTCAATAAAAATTTAATGAAAAATTAAAAGATTTTAAAAAACCAGAGCATTTGGGCATATTTTAGTCTATTTCTATTGTCTTGATGAAAAGTTTTACCCAATACTTATGTATCTGCTATTAATTCACCGACTGTGTTTCCCTAGCAATGTACTGCAGTTCCTTATCTTATCTTATGTTTCCCTAGCAATGCACTGCAGTTCCTTATCTTATCTTATGTTTCCCTAGCAATGCACTGCAGTTCCTTATCTTATCTTATGATTCCCTAGCAATGCACTTATCTTATCTTATCAGTTCCTTATCTTATCTTATGTTTCCCTAGCAATGCACTGCAATTCCTTATCTTATGACTCCCTAGCAATGCACTGCAGTTCCTTATCTTATCTTATGTTTCCCTAGCAATGCACTGCAGTTCCTTATCTTATCTTATGTTTCCCTAGCAATGCACTGCAGTTCCTTATCTTATCTTATGATTCCCTAGCAATGCACTTATCTTATCTTATCAGTTCCTTATCTTATCTTATGTTTCCCTAGCAATGCACTGCAATTCCTTATCTTATGACTCCCTAGCAATGCACTGCAGTTCCTTATCTTATCTTATGTTTCCCTAGCAATGCACTGCAGTTCCTTATCTTATCTTATGACTCCCTAGC
Source organism: Artemia sinica (assembly GCA_027921565.1). NCBI lineage: Eukaryota > Metazoa > Arthropoda > Branchiopoda > Anostraca > Artemiidae > Artemia > Artemia sinica. The sequence goes on along the minus strand of CM051257.1, from coordinate 75,006,918 downwards.
AATGCACTGCAGTTCCTTATCTTATCTTATGTTTCCCTAGCAATGCACTGCAGTTCCTTATCTTATCTTATGTTTCCCTAGCAATGCACTGCAGTTCCTTATCTTATCTTATGTTTCCCTAGCAATGCACTGCAGTTCCTTATCTTATCTTATGTTTCCCTAGCAATGCACTGCAGTTCCTTATCTTATCTTATGACTCCCTAGCAATGCACTGCAGCTCCTGCTACTCCTCTCACTACCCACATCATTCTTCGGGAAGACGGTGACGTCTGGCCTCAAGTGCAAGAAGAGATGACAAACGTCTTAGCAACAATGCGCGTGGATTATGACCAAGTTAATATGAAGCCAATAAATTCATCTAGTAACAAGCTCCTGTCGAAAAGACGAAAGGGAGCTGTCGCTCCCATTGAAGAGGAGCATATGGTGGTTTCGTAAATCTAGGTTTATTCTTGAATGTGATATAAGTCAAGTGCAATTTATAAAAAGGGTGTTGGCATTTTAGGCGTGGATGAAGTTTTTTCTTTAATTTTTTCATAGGTTAATGAACACATGGAAACACTAGTCTTTTGGGCGGTGTTCGTAGGCTGGTTAGCGGAACAAGATTAGTCTTCGATCTGACATATGCGATTATCATAAGCAAATAGAAGCTGATGAGAAAAATTCAATTTCAAATTGTTCCACTCGTGGCCTAAAAGCAAATGGCTTTCCATCTGATATTTGCGATTATCGTAGGGAAATAGAGGTTGCTAGTGCAAAGTACTCCTGGCTAGTAATTTTTAGTGCCAAATTCAAATTGTTCCACTCGAAGCTTAAAAGCATATGGCTTTCCATCTGATATTTGCGATTATCGTTGGGAAATAGAGACCACTAGTGCAAAGTACTCCTGGCTTGTGTTTTTTTTAGCGCCAAATTCAAATTGTTTAACTCATGTTTGTCGCCAAATGGCTTTAAAGCAAATGGCTTTCCATCTGATATTTGCGATTATCGTAGGAAAATAGAGACCACTAGTGCAAAGTAATCCTGGCTTGTGTTTTTTAGTGCCAAATTCAAATTGTTCCGCTCTTGGCTTAAAAGCAAATGGCTTTTTATCTGATATTTGCGATCATCGTTGGGAAATAGAGGCCGCTAGTGCAAAGTACTCCTGGCTAGTAATTTTTAGCGCCAAATTCAAATTTTTGCACTCGTGGCTTTAAAGCAAACTATAGATTTCTCTGTTTTCTTCATTTTGTCAATCACAAACTGACTAGTATTTTTGAATTTCTTGCAAGGTAATAACTGAGACTCAATGATTAATACTAGTTTATTGAGGTAATCTGATTGCATGCTTCCATTTGAAACAATGGAAGCATGGTCAGTTTTCAAATAACTTGCTTTTTCAGTTAATATTCGCAATAACTTTCACTAGTCGGTCTCCCCAGCCAGCTTTTCGTTCCAGAATATTCACGACTGGGGTTCTTTTGCTGTTACACGAGCTATTGCAAAAAATCGTGCACTGATGTACTGAAGGATAACCGTTTTTGGAATTATCAAAATTTAAAAGAAATTTAGTTTTTACAAAGTGGACCAGAAATTTTTATTATTAACTATTATTTCAGTCAAATTAATGTAGCCCATTATACAAAAGAGGTTACTTACAAATTTATAAGCCATGTACTCAAGGGTAAATGTTTTTGGAATTCCCAAAATTTAAAAGAATTACAGTTTTTACAAAGTGGACCTGAAAATTTTATTAGTAGCTATTATTTCATTCAAATTGACGTAGCCTATCATACAAAAAGTTATTTGCAAATTTTGAACAACATCCTCAAGGATAAATGTTTATAGAATTCCCAAATTTTAAAAGAAATATAGTTTTTACAAAGTAGACCTGAAAATTCTTATTAGTAACTATGATTTCAGTCTAATTAACGCAGCTTATTATACAAAAAAAAATCAATTACAAATTTTAAATTGCACCCTCGATAATAAATGTTTGTAGAATTCCTAGATTCTAAAAAAATATGGTTCGTACAAAGTGGACCTGAAATTTTTATTAATAACTATGATTTCAGTCAAATTAACGGAGCTTATTATACTAAAAAATTATTTACGAATTTTAAACCATGTACTCAAGGATAAATGTTTGTAGAATTCCTAAATTCAAAAAAAATATAGTTTTTACAAAGTGGGACTGAATTTCTTATCAGTAACTATGATTTCAGTCAAATAAATGGAGCATATTATACAAAAACTTATTTACAAATTTTAAACCATGTACTGAAGGATAAATGTTTGAGGTCTCTACTTTTAAAAGGAATACAGTTTTTACAAAGTGAACAGGACGTTTTCAGTAGTAACTATGATTTTGATCAAATTAACGAAGCCAATCATAAAAAAGGTTAAATTTGCAAACTATAATCATGTATGCAAACTTAATTGCTCAGATCTTGTTAATTGCAGGGAATTTTTAATGACTTTGGATGACTAGCTATCTAGCTAGTCATCTAGCTTCTAGATGACTTCTAGGTTCTAGCTTCTAGGTTCAATATCTAGCTTCTTTCAGTTGGAGCTGATGAGTGATATATCTTATTAAATAATCTGTTTTAAAAAAAATTTGTTGAAGTAAAACGGATGAATAATCCAATTTTATCAAACTTTTAAGTAATGGTTAGGGATACCTGTTTTTTTTTGGGTCGGGCCATTTGAGGGTATGGTTATGGGTAGGCCCTTGGTCTCTCGTCCTCTCACAAATGGCGTTTCTTGCTGCATGGGTTTACAATTCGCACATTCTGTGTTTGATGCTTTAAATTCAGACACGCTTGTCTGAGGGTTGTTTAGAATTACGAGCTTAGAATTGTTTGGCACGCTTTAATTTTGTGCCATGTGTATTATTTTTATTGGGGGCTCATAATTACTTACTACCTTATGTATCTTTATGTTCATTAGTCTACGCTGTAATGCCAAGTTTACATTCTGAAACTTCTTATTTTCCCTATTTTCTTTTATTTATATTTTCTTTCGAATGTAAAATAATCTGTTTGTATTTTTGATTGATTAATTTGGACCTGACTAGGAAATAGTTTACAGTCAAAATATTTAAGATTTGCGTTTTGTTAGTCCGAAAAAACTGTTTATTTTCGCTTTTTATAAATAATTTTGAGTTTGTAAACCATCATGATAATTTTTACTTTTTGTTTCCATGCATTATCGGCTTCTTCAGTGTTACACTGTTCTGACAGAAGGCGCCCTTTCTTGCGAAGAGAAAACGAGTAGGCGGCGCTTTTGTGCGAATTCGGCAGAGTGTGTAAGGCAGAATAAAATTATCTAGAATAGTACCACAGCTCAAAATAGAGTTTACGTAGATTTTAAAATTTAAATACAATTTTATTGGCTGGAGAAGGGATTTTTTTTTAACTTTGATCCAGAACACCTTTAAACTTTGAAGCTATGAAAATCTTCAACTTTGACGTTGGAAGCGAACCGAATATTCGCCTACACGAACACATTGCTGATTTTTATTTGGGTGACGTAAAATGCAGCTGCCAAAGCGAATTTCGCCTCCTGTCAAAACTTAGCTTCAGTCCTAAAACTATTTAGAGAATCAGCATAAGTATTTTTGCTAAAACAAAGTGACATATAACGTATTCTAACGAATAAATTTCTGTTATTAAATGAAGGATGCCTACGGTCCACCGATAAAATTTACATATCCTTTTTTCTAAATCCTCAAATATGAAGCCATTGAAGTTTATTCGAAGTTATGCGAAGAATGTGAAGTATGAAATGTTGATAACTAACTTGTGCACAAGATATTAGGGGGCAGTATTTTTTTGGGGGGTGAACTTCTTAATCATTTTTATGAAGTTCTAAGTATAGTACAGGTACCTTCAGGAAGGAGCCATTGGGTGATAGCTCCTTGGGAATTATCGAAAAATGTATCAAAAGACAAAAATGAGAAATACTCCCATTTAAAACCTAATAAAAATAAGAGTCCTTGTTCTGCTTGTCTTCCTTCCCGAGAAAATTTCCTGGTGGTACTTTTAAGTCAGAGGTTTTTGATTTATATAGAAAGCCCTTGCTTGATTTTTCTTACTAGCTTCCAATAGAATTTTTTCAACTTAGTTTACTTAGCTTCCAATATATTTTTGCTATCGAATGACAGTGGTGATGACCAGGGGTACCAATGACTCTGAGTTATTTTTAATACAATGGTTAGGTGGGTAGAACAAAAAGGGGTAAAGGAATTTGCTAGTCCTATACTGATTATCAGTTGTTTTTTCTTTTAATTGATTTAATTTCAATAAAAAATGGAAAAACAAACTAAAAGCCCAGGTAAAAAAAATTACAAATGAAATTTTTACAGACATGATTTCTATTATTAGCTTCAGCAAAAAGAGCAGTTACTCCCTATTATTGAGACATGTCCCAGAGAAGAGGGAGCTCCCAGTTGTTACCCTTCCATCAAATATCATTATTCGTAATAATGTTCGTGAAATTCCTTTAAGTTTCATATACCTAGTGTAGTAACTGCTCTTTTAACGGATTTACCCCCCCCCCCCTTTCCTTCAGAAATGTCAAATAGCTGGCCTAATATTTGTGTTGTTAATGTATTGGACGTCCTCCCCTCTTGCCAAAAGAGAAAGTTCGTGTCAGTTATTAATATTTCAAAAGTTGAAAAGTCAATTGTTTTCTGTTTCAGTGTTTAGAAAATCGTTCTAAAAATGTTTGTGTGGTCATAAAATGTTTAAAAGATTGGATAATAGATCTTTGACAGAGAAGAAACGATATATTAACAAAATTATTATATCCTTGCATTCAAGGGGTGGGGGATTGTCTGCGGGGAAAATTAGCCTAGAACCCTGTATTCAAGAATAGAAGGGGGCTCCCAGCTTTTCCTGTCCCCTGAAATACCATCATTCTTAATATTTGCTTTCAAGAAGTGTCACAACTTGCCTATTGTTTACTATTTTGAAAAATTTACCCCCCCCCCCTTCTCCAGGAAAAAACAGGCATGGATGCCTGCCATTAATATTACATAAAGCTTCAAAATCAATTGTTTTCTCCTTTTTGGCAATGTTTAAGAAATCAAAAACAAATCCTACCGAAAAGAATCTGCTTTGACTTAAAAACGGGTCCTGACGAAATGGATAGACAAATGTTTACAGTAAGCACAACAGTTATACGATAGTTCATAAAACAGTATGTTTTATTTAGTACAAACCGTGTAGATGGCTTAAATGGTTTTCTTTGTTTCAAGAGCCTATATTTAAGAAATCATGAAGGGCTATTCTCTAGTTGATATTTTCTTGTTGTGATTGTGTTGTGTTGTGATTGTGCATTTTGGATACTCGTTCTGTGCTTTTTTCTTTTAAAACTAAATTGGAACTTGAAGATAGTTATTAATAGGAATTATAGGCTGTTTAAGCCTATATCTGTGATCTGTGATCTAAGCCTATGATCTGTTTAAGTCATCAGACGAATTTATGTATTTCCTCGGAAATATTCCTTGTATGCATGTTAATTTATAAGATACTGCAATTAAGTTCTGGATATTATGAGACCATTTGGAAAAACTCCTTGGTACCGTTATAATGATTGGTTTGAAATATAAAATTTTTGTATTCGTCGTATTTTTTTTTAACACTGGACACAAAATTTTGGGACAAAACTCTGGGGCTAACTCTGGACAAAATAAGTTTTTTTTTTTTTTTTTTAAGAGTAAATTAAGTTCTGTCTTTATTGAGATAAAGATAATCTTTTTGTCTCTAATTGTTTTTTTTAAGCCTTATGTTTTTCTGTATTGACCCAGGTTCCAATATCGTTTATTGTAATTAATTGCATTTACTTGTTGATTAAGCGTAATTATTATGCTCGTATTTATTAGTAAAAATTAATCTTACGTGAGTATTCGAAAATCGAAGGAATAGTCGAAGTCTAGTAGGCTTCCTTTCCTTGGTAATTCCGGACCCAGAGATCATACCCGCCTTTAGGAACGAACTTACTGTAGGTCTGACGCAGGGACCTTAGTAGTCAAGAAGCGTCGTTAATCCGACTACTTACTATCTTGTCTAGAGGTCTGACTTTACCTCTCACCATTGTACCAAAAACTGTATATAAAATAAAAATCTATCTAAGCAGCTCGGTAGCACCTTTTAAGAAAGGATCTAACAGGAAGATTTTTAATTTATCCTGATAGTAATTTTAATATATCTTGATACAACGATTGTATTTGCCTATTGAACGCTAAAAATTACAAAAAACAATTGCAATAAGCTTATTGACCGTAAGTGAGCTGAGAAGTTATTGGAAAAATAAAGTTTTGAAGTGAAAAAAACAGGCGAATTATAGCGGAAATTAAGAAATTCCATTGAAAATGACAGAAAATACCGGAATTCAGAAAGTTTAACGTTCCACGAAAAAGAAGTAGACAGTGCCGGTGAACAAAGGCATTACCTTAAAGCATTGTCTTTTAGTGTGTGTCTCAGAATTCATTTATTGTTAGTATATTTAGTTTTTTCGTAATTATTTTCGAACCAGGACAATGGATAATACCAAATTATTATGATTTTACGGGCAAAATTTGTTGCTATCTACCATTTTGTGACTGAATATAGCGATAAGTAATTAGTGATCATAAATGATAATTGAATTACGGAACACCCTCTTAATTTTGAAAACTTTTCAGTATGAATAGGATAATTTCCTAAATTTGAGGCTAAAGGCCTTTCGCGGTTTTTAAGATTTTTTTCACTCAAAGATTTTGAATATAATATCAACCATATAGCTGGTAAATTAATATCAAATCTATTAGTGTGTCTCCTGTTAGAATTCTGTTTTTAAATTTGGTTTTTATCTAGTTCATCAATGCATGAAGTTAAATTTTAGTTCTAAAAGATATTAAACAAAAAAAGATTATGTTACATAACGTTGACAGTGGCGATAATAGAGGGGATTTTTTTTTTCCTCACCCTCCTAGATTTTGAAAAATAAGTTTCGCCTAAATTCTCGCCCCTAAATTCTCGTGAATTGGTGCCATTGGAAGTTGATCAAGCCAGGATCATTAATGGGAATTTTAACGTAAAATTTTGAAAAAAATCGTATCAATCAGAAGGGAAATTCAGTGTGTAAAATTTACTATACATTTTAGCAGGGCTAACGACTTTGATAGTAAAAATTTCTGGATAAATTAGGTTTTATATATACATATATATATATATATATATATATATATATATATATATATATATATATATATATATATATATATATATATATATATATATATATATATATATATATATATATATATTCAAGATTCAAGATTATATATATATATTTCTATTGCCAATTTAGTTGTCAAATCTTATATTGTACTTAATAATGCGTTCGAGCGTTCCAAGATTACTTATCTGACAAGCCCGGTTACTTATTATTTGCTTGTCACGAGACGTAGATGACGTCATAGAATAGTTGGATTACTAATCCAGGATAACTTAGGATATGTAACATCTTATATAAACAAAATTTATTTTTCTTAAAAAAATGGAAGAAATATGTGAAACTATTTGTAGAGATCATAAAACAACAGTAATTGTTAAATTTGGCACACCTTCAGGGGGTTTCTAAATAAACTATGTTTATAGTGGAGTACATGTGATTAATGTTGTTATTCGCCTAGTTGCCTAAAGTGTTTCAGTTGACGGATAAGTATCTGTTGTTATATTTTACGGATTATATCCCGGGAAGTTAACATTAAGCGGATTACTCGGATAAGGGATGCCCGAACACACTATTGAATTTTGGTTTGTAGACTTGAAAGCTTTTTAGTGTCATCTATTTCAAATTTCTAGTGCCTTAAGAATTTTATTATATTTGCTGTCTGAGTGCTTTTCTTCTTGTTTTGTGAAATATTCAATAAAGACGTTTAGAAAACTCGATAATAAGATTCACTTTATGATATATCGAGGTTGTTAAGGCCAATAGACATACCTGACTTTCAACCAAAAGTAAAGAACAACACTAAAACTTAAAACGAACGGAAATTACTCCGTATAGAATTATTCTGTATGTATATTGAGGAAAGGTTCGCTCCCTTCCTCAATACTTTGCTCTTCATATTAAAGTTTTTTTTTACTACTTTTAAAAAAGCTTCCTATTCTAATTAAACGGTCCGGGTGTTTCAGGAGCCGTTTTTAAAAAAATGTACAAATAATTTAGCTTTTGTGTACAGAGTGAGATATTGGGGAGGTGGCCAACCCCTTATATATGGAATAGTTTCTGTTCGTTTCCAGTTTTAATGTTGCTCCTTACTTTCAGTTGAAACACTTTTTGTTGTTTTGTATTTTATCTCTGATCGTTTTTCAAATAATACCGGGAAATCTGTCTCCCCCTCCACGAAATTTTCCCTCCGGACAATTCCATCCTTCCTGAAAATTCCCCTGTAAAATTTCTTGCGGCCGATTCCACCTGAAAAATTCTCTTTAGCATACTTTCATTTGAAAAAGACTAATTTCTTATCATGTTTCAAATCATGCCAGAAATCCCACCTTCCGTGGAAAATTTTCCCGGGGACCCCCCCCCCCATCAGTGGGAAGTTGTTCTCACGGAAAATTCCACCGTTGACAATTTCTACAGCGGAAACCCCCCCCCCCCACACACACAGAAAAATCCTCCATATAATAACAACCCTGCGGAAAATTTCCCCCGGACAATTCCTCTAGAACATCTCCAAATGCACAATTGAGTCAGCAAACAGAACGTAAGACAAATAGGTATAATTTTGCATAATTTTACATAGTAATTCTATCAAATAACTCTAGTGTAAAATTTCCCCTGGAAAGCCCCCCCCCCCCGGAGATTTCCCTTCCCGCGAAAAAGTCTCACCGTGGAAACTCACCCCCTGCAGAAAATCCCACTAAAAATGTCTGTATACTTCCCAATGAACTATACTATGAGTAAACAATGGGATAATTTTATAACTTGCAACCCTTTCCCCAGGGGCTCTGGGGGGTCATGTCACCCCCAAAGGCATAGTTATTGGATCTTTTAACCATTCTGAGCAAAATGACTAAAATTTTTCACCAGACGACTTGGGGGAAATGGGGGTCGTGGGAGAGGGACGTTAGGAAAACTCGTATATACTTAATTTTGAAATTTACCATTATTTCTAAAACTACCATTAAATTCCTCAAACTTCAAATTTAAACAACTTCAAGTTGAAATAACTCGTAAATGACACGAACTTGAAACCTGATTTGATTTTCCAATTTACCTTCTTTTTTTTAATTACCATTAAGTCCTTAGAGTTTAAAATTTACGATTTCGATTTCTTTCTACAGAAAAACGACATGATAAAGGTACGAAATTTGTTTTTATTATAATATATTATACCACAGTAAAGAGGCGGAGATTTGAGGGGCAAAGCCATCACAAGAGGGTTGCTGGGAGACTGACTCCCAAATAAAATGCTTACTTAGACTTAGACTTGGGTATCCCCACGCCGGCTGGCGCATAAGGCGACAACGTTGCCTCTCCATGACGGCCTCTCTCGTGCTTTTGACCAAAGTTCTTCGAACGAAGATCTCAAAAGCGCAGCATCCTTCTCAAGGCATTTTCCTAGTGTTGTCTTCTGTCACCCACGTCGTCTGATGCCAGAAGGAACCCAACACCACTAGGCGGCCCTCACCCATCCGCACCATGTGACCCTAATATCACCATCAGTTAGTTACTATTCTATCGATCACGAGCGGCTGCTTTGTCTTTTCATGCATAGAGGCAATAGTGAGCTTATCAGTCCATTGGATACCAAGGATGCGCCAAAGACAGATGTTCTCAAAACCCTAGATTCGCTTTTCCAGCTGCTTAGTCAACGATCAAGGTTCGCAGCCGTACATTAGTACGGAGAGGACGTTATTATTGAAATGCCGAAGTTTGAGCTTTAGGGAGTATGCTGGATTCCTCCACACATTTCTTAGTTTATTGAAGGCGCTTCCTGCGCATGCAATGCGTGTGGTAATTTCCCGCTCAAGGCTACCATCATATTTAATGACACTACCAAGGTACTTGAACTCTTCAACTTCTTCTAGTACATCAGATCCGATTTTAAGCGGTGGGTTAGGTAAGGTATTGACGCTGTTTCACATGACTTTTGTTTTCTGTGTACTGATTGACAGACCAACTCTCCCGGCCATACTGGAGAGTACCACGATATTATTCTGTAGCTCCTCTCTTAAATGAGATAGGAGGGTTATATCATCAGCAAAATCACCGTCACAGAATGTGCGGTTTCGGTTCAGCTGAATTCCGCCTCTGAAATTACATATTCGAGGCACATAGTCGATGAGAACAGCAATTAACACTGGTGAGAGGATACATCCTTGGTGGACACCAGACTTCACACTGAGCCATTTGGTAGGGTCCCCGTCACCAGTCCGTACAGCACATAAATGATTTTTGAATAGCCTGACAATTATACAAACAATCTTGTCGGAGAATCCATAATACCGAAGTATTTTCCATAGTGAGTCTCTGCGGACCGAGTCAAACGCTTTCAAAAAGTCAATGAAGGCAACAATAATCTCAGTCTGCCATTCGCTTGCTTCTTCTATGAGTACCCTCAAACTGAATATCAAATCAGCACACGATCTCCCAAGTCGAAACCCATGTTGCTTGTCTCTTAACATTGCGTCAAATTTTGACTGAATACAGTTCAGTAGTACTTGGCATAAAATCTTACTCCCTACAGACTGCAGAATGGTACCTTGCCAGTTGTTACATTCGGTTGTTCTGCCTTTCTTAAAGAGCCTGACGATAATCCCTTTCTTCCAATCGATGGGAATATTTTCAGTTTCCCATATCTGAGAAATAGCCTTGTGAAGGGGCTCGGCAATGGTTTCAGCTCCATACTTCAAGAGCTCAGGCTGTAAGCCGTCAACTCCTGCAGCTCTGCCATTCTTAAGCTTATTAAATACTGTCATGACTTGAAGAAGGCTTATAGGTTCTTCGCTTATGTCAAGTTGGAGAAACGGTAGCTCAGCCGGAGGGGATACATGGTTTGTAGGTGGTGGAAAGTTTAGTACCTCATTGAAGTATTCCTTTCATCTCTTATCAATGTCTTCATTTTTTGTAAAAAGTTGGCCAGCCTTACTTTCAATCGCAGGTGCCGGCTTTCTGAAATCTCTAGTCATTTCCTTTGTGATACGATAGGCTGCCCGACTGTCGCCCTTACTGGCGGCTGCCTATTCATCAGCCGCCTTTGTCTTAAGAAAGAGTCGTTTGTCAGCTCTGGTAGACTACTTTACGGCCTTGTGGGCTTCCTTATATTTAGATTTCAAAAAATCTTTGTACTTGACAGTGGACTCACCCTCGCATGATTCCAACATGATTTTGGCTTCTTTTCGGTAATTCTTAAGTTTCCAAGATTTGTCGCTGATCCACTGCTCACTTTTCCTTTTTGCATACCCGATGTTTTCTTCGGCACAACAGACTCCCATCTCTTGTTTACTGTTGCAGTTGTGTCGTCAGTCGAAAGACTTGCAAACCTATTAGCAAGATTTACACAGTACGCTTTTAGAAGACTCTTGTCCTAGAGCTTCGGGACGTCAAAGGACTTGGTAGGGTTTTTAAATTTCTTCATGGTATTCAGCTTAAGTTTGAAACTGGCAATCACCAGTTGGTGGTCAGAGTATGAATCTGCGCCACGGTAAGTTCGTACATCCTCCAGCGATCGCCTATGACGCTTTTTCACTAATATGCGGTCAATCTGGCTTCTCGTAACAGCATCAGGTGAAGTCCAAGTATATTTGTGTACTTCCCAGTGGGGGAACCATAATCCACCTACTATCAGGCTACGGCTTGCACACATATCAACCAGACGCACTCCATTATCATTGATAACACCCAGGCCATGGTGGCCTAGTGCATCAGGCGCAAAACTGTTATAACTACCAACTTTGGCATTAAAGTCGTCAGACACAACTAATGCATCGTACTCACTGTATTGAGTATGTTATTCAAATCACGATAGAAACTGTCCTTGGTGTCCCCACCAGAATCGTTTATGGGGGCATAGGCTGCAACGACGGTAAGTTTAGACTGGGAGCTTTCAAAACGAGCCTTAAGAATTCTTTCACTCATAGGTACAAAGTCCAACATCGACTTCTTTGCTTGTTTACTGACAACTAGGGCAATTCCGGCTTCGCGTCTCTTCTCTTTACCTGAGAAGAAGACTTCATAGTTGTCAACATATATTAAACCAGAGCCAGTCAGTCTGGCTTCAGAAATAGCTGCTATTTCAATCTTATATGATTGAAGAATTCTAATCACAACCTCTAGACGACCTGGTTGTGGGTCAGGATTAACAGTCCTGACATTCCAAAAAGCAAGACGAAAAGGTTCATTCGCTGTCAAAAATCGTGTCCGGGGACGGTCAGTAGTCGTTACCAGAGAAATCACATTAGGTCCCAGGCTTTTCGTTATCGTTTCGAAAATTTTTACAGGGATAGGGAATTCGCCTATAGCCCAAACCTCCTCTTTTCCTGGCTTGGGACAATCTGCTCACCGAGCCCTGAGAGGCAAGGATCCTAACAGGCGGAGTTATAATAAAATGGTTATGAGGGCTTGACGTTACCCGTAAGTATTCACCATCAGTATAATGGAATGATGTTAACTCAATCATGCCCAACCCATTTTTCCTTATTGGGCTAACTTTCGAAGTTTATGACGATGGAATCCAAATTTAATTGCTGATTTAACAAAAATAAAAAAAAAATAAAAAAAACAGAACGTCGGTTCACAGTCGTTTACTTTTGGGCAAAAGCTTGTGCAATCAAGAGGAAACTAATGAGAGTGGGAAACCTTTTAATTTATTGAATTAAGATTAATTAAGAAATTAAATAAGATTTTTTTTTAATTTCTTTAAATGAGAATACAGAAAGGAACAGGGCAACATAGTACAAACATACATTCTTATTTACTGTTCTTTTATAAACAAGCGGTAGTGATTAATATATTTGCAAAGAGTATTAAATGAGGAATTGCATTGCATTCCTCTTTTGTTACTAAAGTGCTGAGCTCAAGTTAAATTTTTTAACATACAATTTTTTCAGTCGATAGTAAGAAAAATCGGGAGGGGGAGGCTGTCTTGAAGTTCTCGCTAAGTACTTCTTATTAAAATTCAACGGCTCTTGTGTTTGAGCAGTCTTTCTTAAAGAATTATGACAAAAGTCAAATTTTAGCGTAAAGAGAGAGGGTCGACTAAGGGGCAGCACCTCTCTCCCACATATATGGATTAATGTCTGTTAGTTCTAAGTTGTATTGCTGTTCCTTGCTTTCAGTAAAAAAAAAATTGTTTTTAAGCGCAAGTTTCATTTATGTGTTTGTTGATGATGACTGATGCAAGTTCGGTATGTTTGTGCTTTTTATGATCATCGCCGATGTAAATTTATTATATTTGTGCTCTCTTTGTGTTCATGGCCGTATTTTTGGCTTCAATACACTTATCTCATCTATCATACCTTAAACAGGGAAGTAGGAGTAACTTCGCTGCTTGTAGAATTTGTTGACTAATCTATCCAAAGCCACCTCAAAACACTCGTTGCGAGAACCACAACCAAATAAAAGGTTCAAGAGGGCTTTACGTGATTCCTAAGCATTCACTATCAGCATACTAGAGTCGAGTTAAACCTAATATATCATGTTCCAGCTATTTATGTCAAATTTTACTAATTTCCATAGCTTATGATGTATTTAAAGTTTCGTTGTTGTTTTTTTTTTTATCTTTTGTTTTGTTCAACAGCTTTATTTAAAATAAACCAGTTTTTTCTCTCTTAATCTTCTGCATATTCATTGTATTTTCCCTTTATACTGTCAAAAACTATATTTATATAATAGTAGATTATATTATATAATTATATACATAATAATATATAGTACATATATTAATATATATATATATATATATATATATATATATATATATATATATATATATATATATATATATATATATATATATATATATATATATATTATATATATATATATATATATATATATATAATATATATATATATATATATATATATATATATATATATATATGTATAAACTATTGTACTTTTTATCATGAATTTATATGACTCATGACTATATAACTCATGACATATAACTTTATATAACTATATGAATCTATGTAACTAGTGTACTTTTTATCATGAATTTTCCGGCATTATTTGAAGAACGATCAGAAATTAAATAAAAAGGCTAGTTTTTTTAAAACTGCAAGTAAGGAGCAACATTAAAACCCTCTTCAATACCCCGCATTTTACGCTAAAGTTTGACTTTTTGTCATAATTCTTCAAAACGACTCCTGAAACATAAGAACCGTTTAATTAGAACCGTTTAACTAGTTGGTAGTTCCCACCAACTAGCCACTGCTTACTAGCTTCATAAAAAATTAGTTAACATGACATCCATTTAAACTTCAGAAGAGAAACAATCCGAATATAAGAAGCTCCATAAAGAAACTGATTTAAATATAAACTGATTCTCCGCATGTTAAGTTGTGATTTGTAACTTACTTCCTTTCGAAAAAAAACAGCTTCCACGTTCTTTGCGCTAAAGTCTTAAAGTTTTTTTAAAATACTCCTCATTCAATTTCAACGGCCCTTGTGTTTGAGCAATCTTCCTTAAAAAAATGTAACAAAAGGTCAAATTTAGCGTAAAGAGAGGGGGTTGGGGGAGGAGCAGCTCCTTTCATATACGGAACAATTTCTGTTTATTTTAATTTTTAATGTTGCTACTTACTTTCAGATGAAAAACTTGATTTAAAAAACTGAATTAAAATTCAATTCAGGAATAGAGAGGGTTAGAAAACTGGTCACTCCCTCTTAAGAAGCAACTAATTAGTCCTATTCAAGGGGTTGCTGACACAGATATGAGCTCGATTGGACAAACGAACAACTTCTACGGCAGGGCCCGACGGAGCTGACATTTTCGTAATATTGGAGTAGTGAGACTTGATAGGTAACAAACACAGTCTTGTTTTATGGTGTTCGTTTATACTATTTTAATTCTGCCCTATGATGGATGGATGGATGATCTATCAAAAATTGAAATGACATCATTTTTAAAGAATTCTGAAAAATGGCTTATGCCAGCTTTGCCTCTCACTCAGACTCTCTGTCTTGGCTTTTTCTCCAATTAGCCATAGCTCTTAACTTTTTCATCACAGTCCACCAAATTGATTTTAATTCAAAGTTGATTTTAATCATTCGGACTGAGGTGCAATATATTTTTCCCTCAATATAGGAATTTTAATGACAATTTGACTTCACCCGTAAGCTGTAGCGTAAATTTTTAATATTTTTTTTTTTTTTTATTAAGACATACAATTATTTTATAGAAGAGAGTTAGATCATTGTCTTAATAACTCTGTTGAATGTATATTGCAAAACAAAAAAAAACATTTCATTGAACATATCTAGGTGACGAGAGTAGGTCTTATTTTTTGTCTAATTTTCTTTTTTGGTTTCATGATTTTCTAATTTTTTGTCCAATTGAAAATTTAATTTTTTGTCTTTTGTCGCTTCTCAGAAAGACACAGCTGATCCCACGAAGCTCATACGTGTACATTTTATTTTAACTAGCTATGCCAACATACAAACATACATTAATCCTTGGACCTATTTTACAATCACAAATAAAACGGTTTAAAAACGATAGAATCTGTGAAATTTCCGGTCGTATCAAAATAAACTTAAACCTCTAAGTGAAATTATAATATTGGTAATTTAGAACTAAATTTGTTTTAAATTATTCTATTTCTGATGGAGTTCCATTATCCATCCCATCAGTTACATTAGCAAATTATCAGTTTTTTTTATTAGTCTTTGGATTATTATTATGGATGGACTCACAAAAGTGATTCGAAGCTCAGCCCACAATGGTCCATTGCCTCCACACCAAAAAAAGGACAAAAAATAAATGAAGTAAAAAAATCATACATAAATACAAATAAAAAAATTTAGTACAAATAATCTTATTTATGTTTATATAAATTTTGATTTATTATTGTAACAAACTTACAATAATTTATAAATATTATTACAATAATTTTATTTTTTCGTTATATTATAATAAAATTATTGTAACAATATTTGATGATGACAACTAATTATAATGATAATTATCATCGATGACAATTTGCTTATGAACCGTACCCGTAGATTCTAGGTATACCCAAGTGAATGTGGGTCGATAATTGTCATCAGTGCTAATTATCATTATCATCAAATTTCATCATCAAATATTAACTGTCATTGTAAATTATCATTAGCTGTCACTATCAAATATAATTAATTGTCATCATCAAATATCATGAATTGTCATTACAAAATGTCCTTATTGATAAATCAATAAATCATAAATGATATATTTTAAAAATTCATTGAATTTTCTTTTTTGTTAGTTTAAATGGACGAGGGTTGTACATCCCAGGAGGAAGGGGGAACCCTATTGTTAAGTTTAATTGAATGTATGTATTAATGGATGAATGTATTTATAATAGGCGTGCCGTTGCCGCGAAGAGTGCAATGGGAGCCGTACTGTATATTAGTGAAGCATTTTTTATGTTTATGTATCAGCGTGCGTTTTGTCATAAGACAGTGTATTTTAGTCATATTATATTATATTGTGTCATAAGACAGTGTATAAATTTATTTATTCCTTTGTTTTATTAGTTCAAATCAATTTAACCTTGGCTTTTGAAACCTACCTAATGTTAAGGCATATTAATTTATGACCAATCATATTTTTTTTCTCTCTTTTTATAAGCAATCCTTATTAGTCTAGAGTGACAAATGTCTAAACATTTAGAGTGTCTAGAGTGACATTATTATGTCTAGAGTGACAATGTCTAGCTAAGGACACGTGATAACAGGGTCTAAACAAACAAAAGTAGCCAGATGGAAGTGGGTCCCTTGTACACCCTGTGGTTCAGCAATTCTTAAAACACATGACCAATGGGCAAACAAGATAAATTACTTAGAAACAGGGGGAAAATAGGTTAGATATAGTTATTCCCCCATCCTCAGCCAGGGAATTACTTAGTCCTTTGCCCCTCACAAAAGGAAAATAATATTTCTTCTTAAAAAAATAAATAAATAAATGAAACAGTCAGTTCAAAAAGGTCCTTTTTATTGATACCCCCCCCCCCAAAACAAGTATTGACATTTCAAAATAGAAAAAAATTGCCAATTTGTCACTTTAAGAAGTTTTTATTATAAATAACTTGACAATGATAAGTTTTTTCAAACAGTTCGTGGTAACGAACTGTAAAATAAGGAGCAACCCGGCTCAATAGTAACCGAAACTCTAAAAAACGGAATTTTGATACCAATAGATACATCAAAAGAATTGGATTTTTATGCTAATTTCAAATATATAAATTTCATCATGTTTATTTTTACCCATCAAAAGTTACGAGCCTGAAAAAATTTGCCTTATTTTCGAAAAAAGGGGCAAACACGCCCTAAAAGTGATAGAATCTTAATGAAAATCAAACCATCAGATTTAACGTATCAGAGAAGCCTCCTGTAGAGGTTTCAAGTTCCTACCTGCAAAAATGTGGAATTTTGTATTTTTTGCCAGAAGAAAGATCATGGAGATCTTTCTCCGTGAAAGAAAAAGAAAATTTTTTTTCTTTTTTTTTGTTTTTCCCAGGGGTGATCGTATCGATCCAGTGGTCCTAGAATATCGCGAGAGGGCTCATTTGGACGGAAATTAAAAGTTCTAGTGCCCTTTCCAAGTGACCAAAAAAATTGGAGGGCAACTAGAGAGTTCCCTCTCACGCCCATGTTTTCCCAAATTCACCCGATCAAAATTTTGAGATAGCCATTTTGTTCAGCATAGTCGAAAACCTAATAACTATATCTTTGAGGATGACTTAACCCCCCCACAGTGCCCGGGGGAAAGGCTGCAAGTTATAAACTTTGCCCATTGTTTACATATAGTATTGGTTATTGGGAAGTATACAGACGGTTTCAGGAGGGATTTTTCTGGTGGGGGGGGGGGGTCAGATGAGGGGGTTATGTGGGAAGATCTTTCCAAGGAGGACGTTTTCATGGGGGAAGGGACATTTCTATGAAGGGGGTGCCGGATTTCCCAGCATTGTTTGAAAAATGATCAGAAATTAAATAAAAAAAAGAAGTTTTTTCACCTGAAAGTAAGGAGCAACATTAAAGCTTAAAACAAACAGAAATTATTACGTATATGAGGGGGTTCTTCCCCTAGTCAATACCTCGCTCTTTACGCTTTTTTAGTACTTTTGAAAGAGCTGTCTATTCTAATTAAACGGCCTTTGCGATTCAGGGTCATTCTTAAAGAATTGGAACAAAATTCGAACTTTAAAGGTAAAGAGCGAGGTATTGACTAGCGGTTGAGCCCCCCTCATATACATAATAATTTCTGTTCGTTTTAAGTTTTAATGTTGCTCATTACTTTCAGTTGATAAAACTTGTTTTTTTTTATCTGATTATCGATAAGGGTGGTACTAGACTATAGCCTTCTCCCTCCCAGTCCTGTGGATTAGCTCCTAGACAACATAGCATACTAGTAGACAGGGCCGTAGCTAGAATTTTTTCGATAGGGTTATTTTTGTTTGGGGGGGGGGGAGAAGGGGTTAAAAAAATTAAAAAACAAGCAAATAAACTGTTTGTATACATTTTTGTATACATTTTATATACATGTCTTTTATACATGTCTTTACGAGTATACATTTTTTATACATGTCTTTACGAGTCAGACACAATTTCGCAGAGGGGGGTTTAAAATCTCTAATCCTTCCCCATGGATACGCCCCTGCTAGTAGGGATTATTTGTGGTGATAGAAAAACTGTAATAGTCCATGTAGTTCATACTCTTAATTTTCAGGTAAATTTGAAGAGAATACCCTCAATTAGTATTCTAGCATACCCTCACCTAACGTATTGATATTCGAGACTTTATTTTTCCTTAAATATTGCTAAAAAAGATACCAAACGAATGCAACTCGATAAAAAACTTAGACTATATTCGTTTCAATTAAACGGTTATTATAAAGTATACACTCAATACTAAACCTTGTCAGATCCAGAGTCTGATATCTTGAATGGATGATCAGTTCAGAAACTGCACGGCCAGCAGTAGGTGCTTGTTGCAGTCCTAAAATAATAATATTATACATTTTCAATAAGTAATTTAACATAACATCAGTGCTAATTCTCAAACTATTGAAAATAATTTCTTAGACAACACTGCCTTTCTATTAACAGGAGATCGAACTATTATTTCTCAGACATTAAATAGATGGCCAGGTTGCATTTGTGCTAAAATGTGAAAAATCTACTAATTCCATTATGCTCTATTTTTCTAATTGTAAAAAAAAAAAAAAAAAAAAAAAAAAAAAAAAAAAAAAAAAAAAAAAAAAATATACAGCAAGTTCTGATGACCTTTGGTATCAGTCATAATAAACGGCCTGTTATTATTTTCGATAAAACCAATAAATATTGCGAATTTATTGAGGGCGAATCTTCACATATTACGTAATGAAAAAGAAATGCAAAAAAAAAAAAGAAAAGCTAACAAGGAAAATTCATGCAAATCAAAAGCAAGTGGGGCGTTAGCTCGTTATTTCGTGTTTTACTTTTCATGTAAGTGTAGTTCTTCTTCTTTGTCATTTTCAATTCCCCCCACCAAAAAAAAAAAAAAATTATTGAAAAAAGAAAAATTCATTTTGTAAGTTTGCCTAAGAAAAGTATAAACAGTATTATAATTCAGGTTCGATGAATGGATAGATCTGAAACAACTGAATCGAGTAATACTTTGTCTATATACTCTTATACTAATGTAAGTATAAACTAATGCTCTAGTTAAATGTAAACTTATAAATATGAACTAAGTAATATACTATAAATAAATATAATATGATAAATATAATATAAATAAATATAAACGAAGTATAAACTAATAAGTAAAGAAACTAATGACAATGACAAAATTTACACTTTGTCTTTTTAGCGTAAGTTGTAGGCTTGTCGCAAAATCATAACCTTGTGGAGACCTTAACCTTAAGCTTTTATAGCTTAATCTTTAATAAAACATATGCTTTAATAGAGTTTCAGCTTAATATGCTTAAACTTTAATAGAACATATGTTTTAACAGAGCTTAAGCTTAATATGCTCAGTCTTTAATAGAACATAAGCTTTAATAGAGCTTAAGCTTAATATGTTTAAGCTTTTATAGAAGATATGGGGAAGATAAACCAAGAGGTTTTGGGAAATCAAAAATAATAAAGGTATTAAGCTTTTGGGCGGAAATTTTCTCTCCACGATCAGCGCTATTTTAAAACTGGCCGCATAAACGACGATAATATCAAAGCACCAAAAAATTTGCGGGATTTCTGACTAACCAGTTTCAGGCGACAAAATATATTATTTTAAATCAGAATCAACATCAACTGGTAACAGCCAGAGCCGTATCCAGGATTTTCGCTTTAAGGGTACAAAAAAATTGTGGGTAGGTACAAAAAAAAGATCAGTGATTATCAGGGGTTCTGTATAGAAAAATTTGTTTATATGTGCTTTTGTATTGTGTTTATAGGCATCGTAAACACAAAACAAAGCTATACAACGGAGAAACATAGTTTTTAAAAGAATCATCAAGTTGTCCCTCAGTAGCAACCAGAGGCAGGGTTGCCACCTCTAGCACGAAAGTGCTTAGCACTATTTCATTATTTGTAACACTGTAGCATGTGGTCAGGGCTGCCTCCTGTAGCACTAAAGTGAAATTTTATCACTATTACTGTGTTTTTTTTTTTACTGTGGCTCCGGAAATTGCTATGTAGCACGCAAATTTGGGCAATTTTAGCACTCTAGGAACTGACCGTGGTGGCAACCCTGACCAGGGGTACCCGAAAGAAGAGGGCTCGCAAAAATCGCCCAACGACACAGCTATCGAGCTGACCTCCCCAATCGGATAATTTTTGGTGGCCGCAGCGATAAGAGGATGGCTGTCGCCTCTTTCTTGGATACCTTAAGCACCTCTGGAGGCAGAGGAGACTCTAAGGTCTAAGGTAAAGAAATGAGCAAATTTGGTTATTATACTAAATTCTTACTATGCTTTTAGACCGCACTAATTCACTCCAATAAATCAAGTCCATATAAATACATAAAGTATATAGTATAAACTATCATAGTGCACGTTAATAAGCCGCAGGTAGCAACACATAAAATGCTGGAATAGAAATTAGTGAAGAACCATTGAGCAACAAATTCACTTCGCCAGGGAAAACAACTTTCAATACTTACAGTTCCAAAGGTTGTGTCAAAAGGTTGTATGCGCAATATCCCAGGAAAAAAGGGGATACGTTGGAACTTCTAGTGCATATTATTGGGGATGTTACTCTAAATAAAAAAAAAAAAACCTATGTACATCCAAATTTGTCATAAGGGCATGTCACGATATCTGGGGAACAAATAAAGGTATGAAATTGAAACTTCAGGACCTGTTGAAGGGGAATAATAAATAAATTTGCCATGGCCTATGGGTTTTTATCGCAAATAAATTCTATTCTAAATCTATTCTATGCATGTTAAAATGGCCTATCTGCAATATATCTCGGATGGCTAAGAGCATTAAGGTGAAACTATTCGGGGATATTGCAGTGTATATTGAACAAAGTCAAAAGGCACTCTATGCATGCAGGGTGTCAAAAGGGCATATGAACAATATTTGAGGAACAGCTGAAAGTAATAAGTTGAACCTTCGAGGGGCTACTACAACTACTGCTTATGCAATTGGTACTACTGCTATTGTGACTTTTTCAAACTGTGACTGGTTTTAACTGTTTAAATTTGGGACTACTTGCAACTACAGCCCCAACTACTTGTAACTACAATTGCCAGTGCATGTGACTTTGATTGCATCAACCACTTTGCTATAGCAAGCAACGAGACCATCCGTCAGAACTGGAGCAATGCCAAAGAGGCAGGGATACACTGGCTGGTAGGCTTTCGAACTCGAAATTCACAACTGTCACAACGCAAGCTTGAACCCACAATCTTGGGTAAAGCAACGAGCTTTAACAGGGTCAATATAGGACAGTTCTTATCAAACCTGAAGTCAGTTCTAGAAAAGATTCCTTTGACTGCAAGTGACTTTTACAGCTGTTACGAAGAATCTGTAACCACAGTTCACGTTCCTTCTAGAATGTTTGGGGAGAGGGGTCAGAATGTACTGTGCAAGGCAACATCCTCAGAGAGAACTGTCTTTGTGACCATGGTCGGGACTGTTTCTGCAAGCAGTCAGTATTTATCACCGTACTTCACATTTCCAAGGAAAAATTTTCAGCCTCACATGCTACTGGTGCTTCAGCAAACTCAGCAGATGGAGTCTCACCAGGGGCTTGGATCGATCAAGATCTATTTTTGAAGCATATTCATCACCTCAAGGACATATTCACATGCATCTCAAAAGAGCCCTTAGCTTTGAATCTTAGATAAAAATAATCCTCACATCTCCTTAAAAGTTATTCAGTTTGAAAAAGATTTAGGCATCACGCTACACATCAGCCCCAAGCTCTAGATGTTAGACGGCAGTGTGTACTTTCCCTTCAAGTGCCAATACAACAAAAGCTCCAGATAACTGGGGGTTGTCTAATCCTGGGAAGACCTCGACAATAAATGACACTGCTTCTCTTGTTAGAGGAAGTCTTTCTCTATTGTTCACCCCAAATGACATCATGGGGGTCTTCCAGAAAACTCGAATATGACTGTAAAATCCTGAAATCTTCACAGAAGATGATTTTCTTACCTTTTTTGTCACTGACAGGCCTGCTCCCCCTAATCCTAACGGACCTACCCCAATTAGTCCTGCAAATGACATCCTATGTCAGCCTGAAGACCCTGAGGTTGAGGTGAACAATGAAGAAGCTCAGAGCTCATCCGCTTCTGTTTCAAATCAAGAACCAGTTATGCCTGAACAAGTAAGTCCATTCCACAAAGCAAAGTTCGCGTTACACAAAACAGTCAAGAACGTAAGAAAGGAACTTCGAAAGTTCTGACTGATACCCTGTCAAACTTCAGCTTGAAAAAGAAGGAAAGAAATAAGAAATAAAGAATTTAGCTACATCAACTTTGGTGACTTTTTAAAGGTAATATATGAGGGAGACTTTTACTCTGGTATTATTGTGGAAAAAACAGCGAATAGTGCCAACGTAAACGTGATATGTATGGCTAGACTTGCGGACAGCGCCCCAAACCTAAAATAACCTAACCTAACCCCCACCCCCGAATGCGCAAATATATAGCCCAAATTATACAAGTCCAATTTTATCATCCCTCACTTGTCTTTGTGGCTGTGAAACCGGTTTTCTCACATCTAACCTAAGCATAATTCTTGAGTGTGTTCGTTTAATTAACAAGTACCTTATATACTATTACATCTCCATTATATAGAGACCCAAAATTCCTTCGGGGATTCTTTAAGAGAAAAAGGAATAGAAAAAGCAAACGGAATTACCATGGCCACTGAATCCAGTGGCAAAAAATACATTTCTATGGATGGGATGGGGTCCTAATATAGCGTTCTGGTCATACGTGTTGTAGTCGTAGTGTCCAGCCCAGGCGCTCTTTACCTAAAAGAAAAACTTAGAGTTAATAAACAGTAGCTACGCCATCTACGTTTGTACTCCTAGAATAGGTTCTGGCAAAAGGTACGATGAAATCCCTGCTTCACTACAATGAATCATATGTTTTAGCTAATATTGTATAAACGGAATGAATGTTTAAAATTAGGTAGAAGTATTTCTGTATATTAATCATAAAAAAAAACTTTTTACCACAAAAGAAGTTTTCAAAGAAACGTAAAGACCTATATTAAACCAAAGATGAGACGAAATGAAGTCAAATAATTCTTCAAGAGTAAAACTACCATAAGTCACAACCAATAAATTAATGAAACCCAAAACGAACAAAAATTACTATAAATAACCAAGTCAAACTCAAAACGTGCAGACACTAAAAGGAGTGGGGATGCCTCCCCCATGTCTTCTAAAGACAAGAACAAAAGTTGCAAAGTTTGAACAATATAATCATAAGATATTTCTGATGCACCCTTTTGACAACCTACTTGCACATACTGTCTTTTGAATTAATTCAAATTCCTCTTCAATATTCCCTATAGTTTTCACCTTCATAGGCTTGGCTTAGCCTTAGTAGTAGTCGTCGCCGCAGTAGTAGTAGTACGTAATAATAGTAGCAGTAACAGTAGTAGAAGTAGCTATGGTTTTGTGCACGTATTGTCTTTTGGTCAGTTGAACACCCACTCGTCATACCCTGAAAATTTCTACTTATTGCTCTAAGCTGATACTTCATAAGAATACTAAAGCGCTTTAACACCAACAGTAAAGTCACTTTCGTGTTCTCATTGAAACAACTCTATTCAGCTTCTGTGGTGCTCAGTCATAGTAGCAATAATTGCAGATACAGGTATTTGTTGTTTTTATTTCTTGGTTTTGGATTTTATTTGATTTTAAGTTGTTTTAGTTTAAATCGTTGTTTTCTTAGCGTTGCAGACGCCTTGTTTCATGCAGGCGAAATATCCGCGTCGCTTTAGTTTTGTCTTCTTCTTCAACAAGCCGTAGTCCCGTTTGTTTTCTTCGTCATGAGAGTTCTCTCTCTCTTTGTGTTTTTTTCTTTCATAAAGAGACAGTACAGTGACAACAGGAAGATGGAACAGATTGACACAGAAACATTAATTCGTATTGTAAAATGAATATGACGACTGGAGATACATGCATGAATATGATTTCAACAACCTGGGTTCGGTTAGATTAGGTTTGGTTAAGTGAGGTTAGGCTGATTTAGGTTAGTTTATGTAAGGCTTTTAACCCATTTCTGATATTTATAACAAACTTTAACCTAGCCTAACTTAAACTAACCTAAACTAACATAATCTAACCTATCTTTAATCTTTACCATCATAGCTTGCACAGGATTGAAAAAGCTTCATGGGTGAAAAACCGGTTCACGACATTCCCCGGTGAATGTCGACATTAACCAGATTTCGGGCATTCACGGTAACATATATATGCATTAAATTAACTGCAATTAACTGGACCTTAGTGCATATGCACTGAGGTCCTTGCGTCAGTCCAGCAGTGTGTTTCTATAGCTGAGTTCGAACTCCATGTCCAGTATTACCAAGATAAGATCAAATCCACAACGCCACTAAAGGAATTACTTTCCAGATAATGCTAGAAGATCTCCTTTTTACTTATTTTTTTTAATTTACATACATTAAATTTTTGCCACTGTTAACCGGTTTTTTCATTTCCTGTAAAAGGAAAAGGAGAGGCGGAGGGAGAAGGAGAAGAGAGAGACAAAGAGAGGGAGAGAGAGAGAACTAATATAAAATGCTTGTAAACAGGCCTTCTTAAAGGTTCAAACTCTTCCAGGAGAAAAACTTGTGATAACCCCTGCTCTACCCCCACCCCCGACAAAATAGAAAAAAACTTTGGTTGAGTGAAATTTTTACAGAGAAGCTAGAATTCATACTTTTAAAAAGTTGAATGATGGCACTCGTTCAGCCAGTTTCGGCCAAATTTTGTCTTGAAAGAAATTGTCATCTACATCTAAATTATCAGTAGGCGGTTCTTCATGTTCTTCAGGGGAGGAGCCAACTAGATAATGACCAGCCATTCCTTCCCTCCTAAAAATAAAAACTGAATTAGCATAACTCGTTATAATTCCTGTTATATATACATAGATAAAATCCATAAATTATAAAGCATTCGTTTGGCGTAAGACGGAGTTAAAAACATTGCAAAATTGTACGATAATGTTTCCATAGTGGCCTCTTTAGGTAACTTAAACCATAGGGAGTTATAAAGACCTCTGTTTCTGTTTTATGATGACGGAGAGAGAACGGATAAACATTATCTAAAGTTGTGCATTGGTTTTTGCTTGGTAAAATTTAGTTTGTTTTACAAGTAATTACCCTGGCATTTGCTATGCAGGGTAGCTTTTGACATTTTACTGATGAAGTGTTGGAAATAAGAAACTCCTTCTTCATCCAATTTGCAGGAAAGGGAAACGAATACTTTCAATATTGCATAAATACATCTTTCTGGGCCATAACGTCTAGGGCGAAGGCCTGTTCAGGCAAGGAGTAAACTGTCCTGAAGTTACTAGCTTTTGTCAGCCTGTATCCTTAGAGCAAACAGACATTCACTGTTAACGATATAAGATCATAACGCCTACAACGTACTGATCTTCCGTGTTGAGGACGATAGGTCGTAATTTCTGGGCCATAGGTTCTAGGGCAAGGGCCTATCCAGGACTATTGTTCCAGGGAGGCGTTTATTCTTATTCAGTGGGTGAGGTCAGGGGGGGGGTAAAAAAACTATCAAACGCATCAACAATTTGTTTATTTGCATTTTTGATACTTTTTTACGAGTCGGACATAAATTTCGGGAGGAGGCCTTCAAACCTAGTAACCACCCTCCCCTGTATATGGCCTTGCTCTGGGGAGTACAGAATTTTTCCGCAAGCGGATAAACTGTACCGGAGATTTTCGTCGTGATCATCCCCAGCGACGAATCACTATGGTCATAATGTTTAGGATGTAAACACCTCATTGCTAAGGACATAAGATTATAACACCTAAGGCGAACAAACCTTTACTACGGAGGACATAAGGTCATAATGTGTAGGTCTTAGATTCCATAGAGTGCAGAATTTTTCTGGAAAATGGTAAACTGTACCGAATTTTAACTAAGATGAGCCCAAGCAACAAATTACTTTTGTCACAACGCCTTATGCACAAAGATCCTCACTGCTATGGGCAAAATGATCATAGTTCCTAGGAGGTATAGACATTCACTGCTAAGGGTATAAGGTCATAATGCATGGAACAGGCGACAAGATCTTTCTTGCAGAGTCAATTGTATGTGTCTCAAAATCATCTTGCATGTTAGGTACTTGACAACATTGTTTACCCGAGACCTACTATTTCCCCTCAACAATGCTACTTTGCAGCAGAACACGTTTCATAAATTGAGCCATTCTAAAGATAAAAACCTATAACATGACCTTTCTTGCCAATACTGAAAACCTTTGTTAAGCAACGCTCAGAGAAAAGTATGTCAACAACACAGAAGACGTTATACTCAAAGTCAGCCAAGAATTCGGGCAGTTGTCTCCAGCTTGACGATTTGAGGACTGAAATCTCGTATTATCGACTTAAGATTACTGATGACATTACCATCTGCCGTACAAATGCCCTTAGAATGATGTGATAAAGGGATCTAACATCAGGTACTGTCACTAAAATGTTAAAAAGTGAGAACGTCTCTCTTTATGTGATCCGAAACTGATTAAGCTTTCGAAATCAATCAATATGTACTAACAGTATATTTCAAATAACCTTCCAGTGTTTGAACCTGACACTCACGAAAATGGATAATATCTTGGGAGGCTCAAGATATTAGTAATGAGTTGAGGTCGTCATCTCTGGATAGTGGTTTCCCGTTATTGGCATACTTTATGGACCTCGTCATTGAATGAGACGATACCGGGATGAAAGCAGACAGTATCTCAACTTTCGTTTGACACACCAAAAATAAATGAAAATACGATTCACGGAGGAGCTTACGATGCTTTTGTTGACTTATTCAAAGGAAACTAGAGAATGAAGAAAAAAGGCTCTTTCATTTCCAGCAACAAAGCGAAAACTTGAGGAACAAAAAAGGTCATAGCTTCAATTTAGTCCCGAGGACTAATGGGAGAATACAGTCGAAAACTTGATGACCTGATTTTGATACATATTCAAAATCGGCTTCCCTTAGGAAACCATCTGCCTCAATTTATGAAAAATTGAATAGCATTGCACACAAAAAAAATATTTTCAACATCATCAAAGGGGTGCCGCCAGACTTTAATAAAAACAATCCTTCCCCTCTAGTGCACAACCCGATCAACGAATCAAATATACAATTGCATATTTTAGAATCAGAGATCCCCCCAATGCTAAATAAAGGCGTAATAAGTCCAAACTCTAACCGTTTCCAGGATTTTAAAGTTTGATTTTTTTTTTCGTCGAAAAGACAGAAGATGGAGACATGAGTTGGCGCCCAATAGAACACTTATCTTATCCAAAAGAATATTGGAAGTGACGATCTTCAAAGTAGAGAATAAAGCTACGACTTTAGCTTCAATACAGAGATTAAACTGGGCGGCGTCAACACTAAATGCACGCTTATACAGACGACTGTCTTTTGCGAAAATGGCAAAACTGGGTAGTAAAGAATAGCTTGACAACCTTGGTAATTCTTCTGTGCAGATTGGACTCTATAAGGCAACTGACGAAACTTATTGGATCCATCAATGCGTTTTCACGAATAATTCCTTTTAAAAAACTGTATCTCAGGATATGTTAGTTACTCACGCCCTTGTTATCACACCGGGCATGGGACAGCATGGATATAAACACTCCTATTGCACTCCTATATCAAGTTTCGGGTCAGACGAAACTTGATAAAACATATATATTTGGAATCATTATAAAAATTGGATTTTTTTTAATGTATCTATTGGTATCAAGATCCACGTCGAGACATTTATGACATTTGGTCTCCAGAGCAAAAGTCACTTTATATCAATAAGTAAAAATTGATAGATAAATTTTATTAGTAGATAAATTAATTAATAATTATAAGATATTAGATAATATGAGATAAATTAGAAAAATTTGGCTAAAGGGACTTGATCACTATAGAGATATATGGTCATGCAGGATTTTGTGGTGTTTTAAATTCGTCCTGTGGTGTTTTAAACCCAAAATGTTCTTGCTAAAAGCAGCTTATGAGGAATGTATCAGCCAGCCAAACTGAACTTTCCTTTGAAAACTTTGCCTTTGGGTAAGGATTTAGTCATTTTGTATCAGCCTATACTACCCCCTTATTCCAATACATGATACCTATAGTGGGCTGAACTCTGACACATAAAAAGATAATAGCCCATTCCCAACAACACCGCAGAATGAAGACTTACCCGGAGCTTCCTTTCTAATGCTGGATCAACGAAAATCACATAAAGTGGCACTTAGTTTGCTCGCAATTATAATTGCTTGTGTAATTTTGCTCGCAATCTGCTCGATCCAAATTCTAAAAAACATAGTAGCAGACCAACATAGTATGATCATAACTAGTATCAACATCAAGTATTATAGGGGTTAAGCAAGGCTGTAGTTTATCTCCTAGACTATTTTCTTTATTAATAAATTATATAGAGGATTATTTTAGGAGTAGGGCAGCACCATGCATTGAGCTATCGTGTAAATCTTTGTTTACTCTCCTTTTTGTGGATTATACAGTGTTGGTTGCAAAAAGTGGAAAAGAGCTGCAAAGATTGTTAGATCTGACCCATGATTATTTAGTTGAGAAGAAGTTAACTTTAAATATTGATAAGTCAGCGGTAGTAGTATTTAGAGAAACAGGGGGTCAAAGTGGAATTTTTTATGTGAATGGTAGTGAGTTAAAGATTGAGAAGGAGTTTGTGTATTTAGGGTGTAAGGTTATATCTAAAGGAAGATGGAGTAGTCATGTAGATGTAATGCAGAGAGGAGGACTTAGGGCGATGTGGATTGTATTAAGAAGTAGTTTAAGAAGGATAGGCTTAAATGATATTAAATTAATGAAGAGAATTTTGATAGTAAGATAAGACCAGTATTTAGTTATGGGTGTGGAATTTAGGGATTTAAAAAGGGGGCTAAGTTAGAGAGGATCCAGTTAAGTTTTTCTCAAGAGATCGATAGGTCTAAGTGATAAGTTTAATGAGTTAGTTTTAAGACCTATTTGTACTAAATGTATAATCACAAGTTACTTGGTGTTTTCCAAAATTTGAGATGTCTATGTCCCGTAGCCTTTATTTTCGATTCCCCGAGGAACATTAGTTGGTTTCTCAAGACCCCCATCCGCCTCATCCGCTCAAGAAACACCCAGACCCAGTCTTGTCAAGAAGCTGTTTGATACTGAACAGGATTGTCACTCACTTTGACTACTGAACAGGTTTTGGTACCCCTTTGGGTGGCAAAATAGTGTCAATTTCGTATAAAAGGTGTCAAAAATTTTCCGCTCGCGATGCTTTGCATCGCTCGCGCTGGTACCAACAAGCTTTTCAAATTGAAAATATTGGCCAATCCCCATGGGATCACCTCCGCGCAGTTTTCCACATATTTTAATTTTAAACATCAAAAGTCCACTATTTTAATTTTAAACATCAAAAGTCAGTTTATGCCATCCATAAACTACGAAAAACTAATATTGATTTTACTTAGGCCGTGCAGATTCTCTTCTTTGCGCAGCACTTCCACTCTTGTCAACTTTCCAGCTCTCCACTAAAAACCCGCTAAAGCGCAAATGGTGCTTACTGTATAAATAAAAAAAAAACAAGTTTTTTAAACTGAAAGTAAGGAGCGACATTAAAACTTAAAACGAACAGAAATTATTCCGTATATGAAAGGGGCTGTCCCCTCCTCAACGCCTCGCTCTTTACGCTAAAGTTTGATTCTGTCTCACAACTTTATTTTTTTAAAACAATAAAAAACTTTAGCGTAAAGAGCGAGGCGTTGAGGAGGGGACAGCCCCTTTCATATACGGAATAATTTCTGTTCGTTTTAAGTTTTAATGTCGCTCCTTACTTTCAGTTTAAAAAACTTGTTTTTTTTTTATTTAATTTCTGATCGTTTTTTAGTTAATGCAGGGGATGTTTCCCCCCTCTTTAAAAAATCGAGTAAATTTTCTCAGGCTCGTAGCCTTTGATGAGTAATACTAAACTTAATAAAATTTATATATTTAGAATCAGCATTATAAACACATTCTTTTGATACATTTATTGACATCAAAATTCCGTTTTTAAAAGTTTCGATTACTATTGAGCCGTATCGCTTGTTTTTTTATTGTTTTTTTTTATTACGTATATGTTATTACGTATATGAGGGGGTTCTCCCCTTAGTCAATACCACGCTCTTTACGTTAAAAGTTAAAAAAAAATTTTGATTCACAAACCCCTGAATCACAAAGGCCGTTTAATTAGAATAGATAGCTCTTTCGAAAGCACTAAAAAAAAAACTGTAGCGTAAAGAGCGAGGTATTGACTTGGGGGAGAACCCCCTCACACACGTTATAATTTCTGTTCGTTACAAGTTCTAATATTCCTTCTTACATTTCAGTTGAAAAAACTTGTTTTTTTTTATTTAATTTCTGATCGTTTTTTAAATAATGCTTGGAAATCCGGCGCCCCCTTCATAGAAATTTCCCTTACCCCAAAGAAACATCCTCCACGGAAATATTCTCAAGATTAACCCCCTCGTCTAGCCCCCCCCCCTCCAGAAAAAATCCTTCCTGAAAATGGTTGTATACTTCCCAATAACCAATAAATAATGCTGGCAAGTCCGGCGCCCCCTTCATGGCAATTTCCCTTCCCCCATGAAAACTTCCTTCATGAACAGAAACTCCAACATAACCACCGACCCACCCTTCCCTCCCACTACCAGAAAAAAAGCCTCCTGAAAACTTCTGTATACTTCCCAATAACCAATACTATATGTTAACATTGGGTAAAGTTCATAACTTTTAGCCCTCCCTCTGGGAACTTCGGGGGATTAAGTCATCCTAAAAGACATATTTATCATATTTTAGACCATGCTGAACAAAATGGCTATCTCAAAATTTTGATCGGGTGACTTTGGGAAAAAAATAAGCGTGGGAGGGGGCCTAGTTGCCCTCCATTTTTTTTGGTCACTTAAAAAGGGCACTAGAACTTTTAATTTCCGTTCCAATGAGCCCTCCCACGATATTCTAGGACCACTGGGTCGATACGATCACCCCTGGGGAAAAAAAAAAAAAACAAAAAAAACAAACAAACAAACAAATAAACACGCATCCGTGATCTTTCTTCTGGCAAAAAATGTAAAATTCCACATTTTTGTAGATAGGAGCTTGAAACCTCTACAGTAGGGTTCTCTGATACGCTGAATATGATGATGTGATTTTCATTAAGGTTCTATAACTTTTAGGGGGTCTTTCCCCCTTTTTTTGAAAATCAGCCAAATTTTCTCAGGCGCGTAACTTTTGATGGGTAGCACTAAACTTGATGAAAGTTATATATTTGAAATCAGCATTGAAATCTGATTCTTTTGATATATCTATTGGTATCAAAAACCCGTTTTCTAGAGTTTCGGTTACCATTGAGCCGGGTCGCTCCTTACTTACAGTTCGTTACCACGAACTGTTTGAAAATGGGAACTCACCCCACAGAGCACTTATTTCTCTGTTTTTTTTCTGAGTAGTCTTTGCTCATAGCGCGAAATAGGAAAGAAAAGAGAACAACCCGTCCGAGTCTTTTTTTCTTTTGAGAAAACGGAAAAAAGGGACAGCAATACTCGTCTACATTGAGAGTTGTTCATCCAGTTTTTCCACACAATGGACTATCTGGATTATTAGTGCCGTGAACATAGATTGCAACTATTGATGACCCTATGATAAATTAAATAAAAAAAAACAAACAAGTTTTTTCAACTGAAAGTAAGGAGCAATATTAAAACTTCAAACGAACAAAATTTATTACGTATATGAGGGGGTTCACCCCCTAGTCAATACCTCGCTCTTTACGAAAAATTTCGAATTTTGTTTAAATTCTTTAAAAATGACTCATGAATCAAAAGGGCCGTTTAACTAAATAGATAGCTCTTTTGAAAGTACTAAAAAAACTTTAGCGCAAAGAGCGAGGTATTTACTAGGGGGGCGAACCCCCTGTTATACGTAATAATTTCTGTTCGTTTGAAGTTTTAATGTTGCTCCTTACTTTCAGTTGAAAAAACTTGTTTTTATTTAATTTCTGATCGTTTTTTAAATAATGCTGAGAAATCCGGCACCCCTTCATAGAAATGTCCCTTCCCCCATAAGACATCCTCCACGGAAAGATCTTCCCACGTAGGCCACTCCTCCGACCCCCTGCCACCAGAACAAATCCCTCCTGAAAACGTCTGGATACTTCCCAATAACCAATACTACATGTAATATATAAACAATGGGCAAAGTTCATAGCCTGTAGCCGTTCCTCCGGGGATTGTGGGGGATTAAGTCATCCTCAAAGACATATTTATTAGATTTTCGACTATGTTAAACAAAATGGCTATCTCAAAATTTTGATAGGGTGACTTTTTGGGAAAAATGAGCGTGGATGGGGGCCTAGTTGCACTCTAATTTTTTTGGTCACTTAAAAACGCACTAGAACTTTTAATTTCCGTTCGAATAAGCCCTCTCGCGATATTCTAGGACCACTGGATCGATACGACCACCTCTTGAAAAAAAAAAAAAAAAAAAAACACGCATCTGTGATCTTTCTTCTGGCAAAAAATTCAAAATTCCACTTTTTTGCAGATAGGAGCTTGAAACCTCTTAAGTTTGGTTTTCTGATACGATGAATCTGATGGTTTGATTGTCATTAAAATTCTATCACTTTTATGGGGTGTTCCCCCCTTTCTTTGAAAATAAGGCAATTTTTTTTAGGCTTGTAACTTTTGATGGGTAAATCTAAACTTGATGAAAATTATATATTTAAAATCAGCATAAAAATCCGATTCTTTTGAGGTGTCTATTGGTACCAAAATTCCATTTTTTAGAGTTTCGGTGTCACGTTTCCCAAAAAGTGCCACTTAAAAAAAAGTGCCAAAAGTGACACAAAAGTGTCACCGGTGGCAACCCTGATACTGAATAACCAATGTTTTCTTGAGGTTTAGTTTTACCAGCAATCCCTGGAGTTTTCTCAAATCCCCTGAGTTTTAGTTGCATTTCCTGAATACTGCTCTTCTTAGTACAGTTAGTTACAGCTAGTTTACACTTCTTAGTTACAGTTCGTGGTAACGAACTGTGAGTAAGGAGCGACCCGGCTCAGTAGTAATCGAAACTCTAAAAAACGGAGCTTTGATACCAAAAGATATATCAAAAGAATCAAATTTCCATGCTGATTTCAAATATTTAAGTTTCATCAAGTTTAATCTTACCTACAAAAAGTTACGCGCCTGAGAAAATTTGCCTTATTTTGGAAAAAGGGGGAAACAACCCCTAACAGTCGTAGAACCTTAATGAAAATCACACCATCAGATTCAGCATATCAGAGAACCCTACGGTAGAGGTATCAAGCTCCTATCTACAAAAATGTGGAATTTTGTATTTTTTGCCAGAAGAAAGATCACAGATGCGCGTTTATTCGTTTGTTTTTTGTTTGTTTTTTTTTTTTTCCAGAGATTATCGTATCGACCCAGTGGTCCTAGAATATCGCGGTAGGGCTCATTTGAACAGAAATTAAAAGTTCTAGGGCCTTTTTGAGTGACCTAAAAAATTGGAGTACAACTAGGCCCCCTCCTTCGCTCATTTTTTTCCCAAAGTGACCCGATTAAATTTTAAGATAGCCATTTTGATCAGCATGGTCGAACAATATAATAACTATGTCTTTGAGAATGATTAATCCCCCACAGTCCCCGGGGAAGGGTTGCAAGTTATGAACTTTGCCCAATGTGGACATATAGTATTGGTTATTGGGAAGTATACAGACGTTTTCACTGGGGATTTTTTTCTGGTAGTGGGGGAGGGGGGAGGTTCAGGGGTTACGTGGGAGGATTTTTCCATGGAGGAAGTTTTCATGGGGGAAGGGACGTTGCTATGAAGGGGCACCGGATTTCCCAACATTATTTAAAAATTAAATAAGAAAAACAAGTTTTTCAACTGAAAGTAAGGAGCAACATCAAAACTTAAAACGAACAGAAATTATTACGTATATGATTCGGTTCGACCCCTAGTCAATACCTCACTCTTTACGCTTAAGTTTTTTTTTAGTACTTTCATAAGAGATATTTATTCTAATTAACGGCCTTTGTGCTTAAGGGGTCATTCGTAGAGAATTGAAACAAAATTTGAACTTTAGCGTAAAGAGCTAGGTATTGACTAGGGGGCGAACCCCTTAATATACATAATAAAAATATACGAACATAGAAGTTCGTTACGTAAGTCAATTCGTAAGTTACGTATATTTATTACTAATAAAAACGTTCGTAAAAAGGATTAAACAACTTTCAAGAAAGCTATTTAACCAAAAAAAAAGTAAATTAATATGCAAATTTTGCTTTAGTTATTCATGCACGAAGAGCCAAAATCAAAACCTGCATTAATTTAAAAACGTTCAGAAATTAAATAAAAAAAGTTTTTTTTAACTGAAAGTAAGGAGCGACATTAAAACTTGAAACGAACAGATATTATTCCGTATATGAAAGGGGCTGTCCCCTCCTCAATGCCTCGCTCTTCACGGTAAAGTTTGACCATTTTTTTCCCAAAGTGACCCGATTAAATTTTAAGATAGCCATTTTGTTCAGCATGGTCGAACAATATAATAACTATGTCTTTGAGAATGATTAATCCCCCACAGTCCCCGGGGGAAGGGCTGCAAGCTATGAACTTTGCACAATGTGTACATATAGTATTGGTTATTGGGAAGTATACAGACGTTTTCACTGGGGATTTTTTTCTGGTAGTGGGGGAGGGGGGAGGGTCAGAGGTTACGTGGGAGGATCTTTCCACGGAGGAATTTTTCATGGGGGAAGGGACGTTGCTATGAAGGGGCACCGGATTTCCCAACATTAATTAAAATTAAATAAGAAAAGCAAGTTTTTCAACTGAAAGTAAGGAGCAACATCAAAACTTAAAACGAACAGAAATTATTACGTATATGATTCGGTTCGACCCCTAGTCAATGCCTCACTCTTTACGCTGAAGTTCTTTTTTAGTACTTTCATAAGAGCTATTTATTCTAATTAACGGCCTTTGTGCTTAAGGGGTCATTCGTAGAGAATTGAAACAAAATTTGAACTTTAGCATAAAGAGCGAGGTATTGACTAGGGGGCGAACCCCTTAATATACATAATAAAAATATACGAATATAGAAGTTCGTTACGTAAGTCAATTCGTAAGTTACGTATATTTATTACTAATAAAAATGTTCGTAAATAGGATTAAACAACTTTCGAGAAAGCTATTTAACCAAAAAAAAAGTAAAATTAGTATGCAAATTTTGTTTTAGTTATTGATGTACGGTGAGCCAAAATCAAAACCTGCATTAATTTAAAAACGTTCAGAAATTAAATAAAAAGAGTTTTTTTTTTAACTGAAAGTAAGGAGCGACATTAGAACTTGAAACGAACAGATATTATTCCGTATATGAAAGGGGCTGTCCCCTCCTCAATGCCTCGCTCTTCACGCTAAACTTTGACTCTGTATCACAACTTTATTTTTTAAAACAATAAAAAACTAGCGTAAAGACCGAGGCATTGAGGAGGGGACAGCCTCTTTCATATACAGAATAATTTCTGTTCGTTTCAAGTTTTAATGTCACTCTTTACTTTCAGTTTAAAAAAAATTGCTTTTTTATCTAATCATACCAACGTTCTTACACTCAGTGTTGCCAGTTGCTTGGTCTAAAGGTGCGCAACCTAAAAGTGAGAATGCGTCGAAAGCTCCATTTTCCTAGTGCAAATGCACCGAATGAAAGATTCACCCCTCAAAAAAATGCCCGATTCTAAAAATTTAATGCACAACCGCCTCAAAAAAGCGCCAAAATGGCACAAATTCCCCCATCTGGCCACTCTTTTCCACCTGCCTACTTCACGCTGGAGCTCCCTAAAATTACATGGCATCATTCCATATGATGCAAGATGTGACTTTTAGCAGAGGCAATGCCACGTCCAATGAGCAATCGCTATCTTTAACGGCAAGATGTCGTTTGCCGTCGCATATAGATGCTCCGCTTAGATAAATCCTGCTTAGAACCTTTCAGTATTTCTAAAATCAACTTATTCATTTTAATAATGGCTAGACAAAGCTCTGCTTCAAAAATTGTCACAAAAAGGAAACAACAGTAACGATCATTGGAAGTGATGAACTTAATTATGGTTTTAAATATATGCAAATAAACCTGAAATGTCAAACGGCATAATTACCTGAAATATACACCAGACGGGTCTACAACAAGAGGGCAGTCAAGTCCAGGGCGATCTTGGGAATGGACGCAATTCACATATCGTTTCCTGTAATTTTATAAGGAAATAAAACCACCTAATAAGAAAAATATAAACTAATATACACATCCATAACATGCAAAGATTTACACATAATCATAAGTTAAACCTCACAAGCTCCAGTGAGAAAAACTGAGCTTGGGGCCTGAACTGCTTCAGGTCAGAAAGACATAAATGAACGGCAAAAACCTGGTTGCATTGATTCGTGACGCCCTTTCTTGAGACAAAAAAACAGAACTCTTTTACAATATATGACCTTAGTATGCATGTATTTAAGCAAAAGAACCATTACAACAAAATTATGAGCTACAATAAGCTATGACGGATCAAAATTGAAAAACAAAAACATACAAACAAACATTCGACGAGATATTCAACATCTAGCAAATGCTGTTTAACGCATATGTTGTTTATGCAGCTTGATCAATATGAATTAGCGTACGCTGCCTGACGTTGTTCAGTTTTACATAGTTGTTAATTTTGTTATAATGGCGCTTTCAAACTACGCTGTAGAACCTTTCGCGGCACTATAACTTTGAAGTTTACGTTACATCACGTAATCTTATGGAGGAAATTTTGTCCGTAACGTAGGCAGTACCAAGTAGACTGACTTCTAAATAAAATTTAAGGTCACGTAAGCTTATGTTACGTTATAGAAAAGCCCAAATAGTTGCAACTAAACAGAATTCCTGAAAGAGCAGTTAATAAACTGTAGAATAAATTAATAAACTTTCCCTTGAAGGCCATCATGCCTTCATTTCATCACATAAGATCATCGTCGGAACTTCAATATCCACCTCCATCCTCACTTTTGATTTTTGAATAGTTTGTACTTAATAGTGATGATTTTAGATGATGATTGATGACTAGTGTAAGTGTGAAGGGTTATGCTTAACGTAACTAAACTACTAAGCATAGAATATTACGAACGCAGTGTGACAGCCACTTAATGGTAGTTAAGTCTTTGTCATGCCATTAATTACTTTTTTTCCCAGTGTTTTTTTTTTCTTTTGTTGTCTTTTTATATTACTCCACTATGTTCTATTTTACAAGGAGGGGGGGGGGGGTAAAAATAAAAAAAAACATATATACTTAGCATATAAACATGTACATAAGCATAAAAAAGCAACTCAAGGTGCTCTGCTGAAAACAAAGCTGAGCATCTGAACTCTGAACTGAGCAATATAAGCGGCTTTCACACTACACGTGTAATTTTTCTGTGTAAAGGGGTTAAGTTACGTTACATTAAGTATGGTCATACACACTTAAACAAGTCCTTTCACATCTGGCTAATGTAAAAATCCATAAAACTGCCATAATCGCCTTCTAAAATCATCACAATAATCAATTATCACAATTGAGCTAGTTTGATACCTCGCTTTTTACGCTAAATTTGACTTTATGTCCCATTTCTTTAAGAACCACTCCTGAAATACAAGAGCCGTTTAATTTGAACAATAAAAAGCTTTTTTTAAAACTACTAAAAAACTTCAGCATGAAGAGCGAGGTATTGAGTGACCCCCCTCATATACCTAATAATTTCTGTTCGTTTTAAGTTTTGATGCTGCTCCTTATTTTAAGTTGCAAACACTTTTTTTTAATATTTCGTTATGGACTAAAGAACGATTTTCAAGCAAATATCTGACTCTAGGCTATTCGATAACCCTAGTGCATTTTAGAGAAAAACTAATGTTTGGTATTTCTTGTTTTAAATTTTTCTTTTGTATCGACATTGTGGAATAAACTTCCGGAGCAAGAGAGCAGATTTATTTTGAGTCGCGTAGGGCTACTATTTGTATGATTGACAAATAGAATTGGATGACGTCATATTCAAAAAAGATATCACTAACTAAATTACAATCACTATTTGACAGAAAAAACATGACGTCATGTTCTCTACACGATGCATTCATAAGATAGGATGACGTCATATTGAAAAGAAAGCCACAATACAGAAGTAATGCTGGCGTCACTTCAGTTTCTTACGGTTCCGAGAAGAGAAAGGTACTAGTCAGATACAAGTTCAACAACAAATTCAAGAATTATATTGGATATTTCCTTTTTAGTTCCTCTTTTGATTCAACATGGAGAAAGGAACTTCTGTTTCAAGTAAGTAAGTTATGAATTATTTGAAAAAAAAAAAACTTCAGGGTTTACTAAATATTTAAAATTTCCTTTTTAGGGTCTCTTTTAAGTGAACGCAAAGGAAGAAACTTCAATTTCGAGCATATAAGTAACAAATTATTTGAAAAAAAAAACTTTAGGTTTAGCACATGGCTAATACCTGAAACTTCCCTTTTTATCGGGCGCATTCCGCGCTGAAATCATAGTTAATGATAAGTGATTTTTCTGACTGAAAATTGTTCCATGTCGCCGAATTAAAAAAAAAGATAGGCCCCACCCATTAGTAGTTTCTGTTCTGCGTCTATAAAATAATTAGTTATTACCACGTTTTAACAAAATTTGACCACGTCTCAAAATTTGAGATGCTTATTTTGACCCCTTCCTCTAATCCGATTTGGCTCAAAATTTGTATACACCTTTGCTTTACCTAACATCCCATGTGAAATTTACCTAATTCCATGTAAATGTTCGGGCAATAAAATTACTTACTTACATTTTAATATTCTGATATATTTGAATCTCAAAAATACTTAATTATCCTACAGTTGAGTCTATGACTTTAGAAGAAACATAATCGAACATATGTTTCTTAGTGCTTATTATTTGAAAAAAACTACGTTTTCTAAAGAGTTAAAGAGGCTGAGTCAAAAGTTCGAACCTTAAAACGTACAGGGATTAGGAGGTACGGTTGGGGGGCTGCCGCCTCCCAAACCCCCCGCTTTACGCTAAAGTTTTTATTGTTTAAAAAACTCTTTACGGGCTGAAATTTAGAGGTTAAGCTTTCCTAGGGCCCGGGAGCTTATCCTCGAAATTTCAGCTCAATCCGATCACTCCTTCCCTGTTTTCCAAAAACCAGATATAGCCACTTAATGTTCATTTCTCTTTTTTTTATTTCGCTGAAATTTCGAGGATAAGCTCCCGGGCCCTAGGAAAGCTTAACCTCTAAATTTCAGCCCGATCGGACAACGTTAAAGGGGGGCTGTGCTGGGAGGGTCGAAACTTCCGGCCCAGTTTACCCCATGAAGATAAAGTCGGAGGAGGATGAAATTTTGCACGTTTCTTAGTTTGAGCTTGGGCTACAAAATGCGATCACCGCCGTCTCTCTGCGACCTCTAGGACCGGAAATCGCTTAACATTGTGGTGGGTCGCCTCTTAAAGAGGCACAAGTGTGCCTCCTTGATTCACTAAAAAAAAACAAGTTTTTTTAACTGAAAGTAAGGAGCGAC
Source organism: Artemia sinica (assembly GCA_027921565.1). Classification (NCBI taxonomy): domain Eukaryota; kingdom Metazoa; phylum Arthropoda; class Branchiopoda; order Anostraca; family Artemiidae; genus Artemia; species Artemia sinica. Next base: position 74,966,424 of record CM051257.1, on the reverse strand, counting down.
ATTAAAACTTAAACAAACAGAAATTATTCCGTATATGAAAGGGGCTGTCCCCTCCTCAACGCCTCGCTCTTTACGCTAAAGTTTTTTATTGTTTTAAAAGATAAAGTTGTGAGACAGAGTCAAACTTTAGTGTAAAGAGCGAGGCGTTGAGGTTTTATTTGTGTATGTTTGTTTTGAGCTTCTGTATATGGCTTAGCCTATTTTTTTTTTGTGCCGGGCTGAAATTTGTATGTGGAAGTGAAGGTTTTCATTTAGATATAAATTTTTTGCTGTCAGAGTAAAACAATTCTTGTTAATTCGGTTTTAATATCCTTGGTCGGGATTGGAAACTATATTTTATTTTCACTGTTTTTTTGTGGGCAGTGGAGATGAGTAAGTAAACATTATATATGGAGTCTAAGTTTTCTAGGGAAGTGTTAAACTTTGCAAGTGCTGCTAGTGGAAGGATTTTAAGTGGTTGGGTTTGACGCTAGAGGATATACTGAGCTGGATGTGCACAACCTTCACGCGGTTACCCTTTTTTTACAAATCCAAGTGCACAACTAACAGCGTATTCAGGTAATCAAGAATTAAACATGCCCTCTTTTCTTAATTAATTTAAAACAATTCTTCCGTAAAACAAGCTTATCAAAGAACAGTGAAGAGCTCAGCCTAAAATGAGTAGAAATAAAGTCAAGTAATCGTCCAAGGGTAAAACTACCACAAATCACAATCAATAAATACGTGGAACTCAAAACGAACCGAAAATAACATTATAGGCCGGGTCAAACTAAAACCGAGCAAAAATTAGAATTAGTCGGGCTGATAACCCCCATGCCTTCTCAAGACCAGAAAATAATTTGCACTTTACAGGAAAAAAAAACGTATGACCGTAGATTGTCAGTTTAATTTACATATATTGATATTCATTCCTTAAAATTTTAATTTTTTTTTATTTATTTATTAAATTAAAAAAGTGAAAACATTTAAAGTGTAGCTATTTTGCTTATTTATTTACATTTTTGTTTATTTATTGATGTATTATTTATGCATATGTTTATTTTTATGTATTTGTTTAAGTGCAAATTATTTTCTGGTCTGAAGAAGGCACGGGGGTTATCAGCCCTACTCATGTTAATTTTTGCTCGTTTTTAGTTTGAATCGGCTATTTATTGTAATTTCTAGATTATGTTTTTAAGTTTTGAATTATATTGGGTTTCATTTTTTTAAAATTGGTTTCGTGTTTTTATGTGTGAGGATCTTGTTCAAATATTATGCTTAACTATTTTGTGTGGGTTTATGGTTTCACATTAAGGTTCGTTTTTAATTTTTGTATTGACGGTTTTGTTAGTGGGAGAATATTAGGGGATAGGTTTGTATATATGGGTGCTAGGGGGTGGGTGGGGCTAGTTTTGCATAAATTTCACGGGGTGGCCCTGTTTTCAGAAACCTCAGTTCACATTTAGCAGCGTATTCAGGAGATCCAGGATCAGACATGCCCTCTTGTCTTAATTAAAAACCTTATCATAGGCAGCGCAATAGTGCTGCCTAAGGAAAGAACGATGTTGGCACAACGTATTATTTTTTTTTCTCTCCATACCCGGGCACTTCGTATCGAAGGAGTTGTCGTAGAAACTTCGAAAAGGGCTCATCGATTGGAAGTTGGAGTGGCTAGTGCCCTTTTTAATAGTCGAAAGTGATTGGAGGGCAACTAGCCCCCCCTCGCCCATCATTCCCCCAAACACATCCAATCAAAATTTGGGATAGCCATTTTCCTCAGCGTAGTTGATTTCCAGATAGAAATCATGTTTTTGAGGAGGACACTCCCCCACAGCCTTCGGGGCAAGGGTTTTAAGTTATGCCCTGAGGGCGTATAAGAATGATGTTGGCACAATGTATTATTTATTATTTTTTTTCCTTTAGAGCAGGGCACTTCGTATCGAAGAAGTTGTCGTAGAAACTTCGAAAGGGGCTCATTCAATTGGAAATTGGAATGGTTTGTGCCCTTTTTAGTAGTCGAAAGTGATTGGAAGGCAACTAACATCCCTTCCACGCCCACCATTTCCGAAAACACATCCAATAAAAATTTTAAGATAGCCATTTTGCTCAGCGTAGTTGATTTCCAGATAGAAATCATGTTTTTGAGGAGGACACTCCCCCACAGCCTTCAGGGCAAGGGTTGTAAGTTATACCTTGGGGGCATATAAGGTTTTTATAGAAGGCGTTGTCGTAGAAACTTCAAAAAAGGCTCGTTCGATTGGAAATTCAAAGGGCTAGTGCTCTTTTTAACAGTCGAGAGTGATTGGAGGGCAACTAACCCCCCTCTCACGCCCACCTTTTCCCCAAACACATTGAATTAAAATTTTGAGATAGCCATTTTATTCAACGTAGTTTTAAGTTCTGTAAATTAGCTCTTTGAGGATGACAACCCCCTCACAGCCCTCAGGGCAAGGGTTGTAAGTTACGTCCAGGGGGCATATAAGGTTTTTATAGAACGCGTTGTCGTGAAAACTTCAAAAAGGGCTCATTCAATTAGAAATTTAAATGGCTAGTGCCCTTTTTAATAGTCGAAAATAATTGGAAGGCATATAACACCCCATCCACGCCTACCATTTCCCCAAACACATCCAATCAAAATTTTGAGATAGCCATTTTGTTCCACGCAGTTTAAAGTTCAGGAAATTATACCTTTGAGCAGGATACTCCCCCCCCCCCTCCCCCACAACCTTCAGGGCAAGGATTGTAAGTTATGCCCTGGGGGCATTTAAGGTTTTTATAGAAGGCATTGTCGTAGAAACTTCAAAAAGGCTCATTCGATTGGAAATTGAAAGGGCTAGTGCCCTTTTTAATAGTCGAAAGTGATTGGAGGGCAACTAACCCCCCTCTTACGCCCACCTTTTCCCCAAACAGATCCAATCAAAATTTTGAGATAGCCATTTTATTCAACGTAGTCTTAAGTTCTGTCAATTAGGTCTTTGAGGATGACAACCCCCTCACAGCCCTCGGGGCAAGGGTTGTAAGTCATGCCCTGGGGGCACATAAGGTTTTTATAGAATGCGTTGTCGTAGGAACTTCAAAAAGGGCTCATTCAATTAGAAATTGAAATGGCTAGTGCCCTTTTTAATAGTCGAAATTAATTGGAAGGCAATTAACACCCCTTCCACGCCCACCGTTTCCCCAAACACATCCAATCAAAATTTTGAGATAGTCATTTAGTTCCACGCAGTTTAAAGTTCAGGAAATTATACCATTGAGCAGAACACTCCCTCCACAGTCTTCAGGGCAAGGATTGTAAGTTATGCCCTGGGGGCATATAAGTTTTTATTGAAATCTTTGCCGTAGAAACTTGAAAAAGGGCTCATTCAATTGGAAATTCAAAGGTCTAGTGCCCTGTTTAATAGTCGAAATTGATTTGAGGGCAACTAACCCCCCTCTCACGCCCACCTTTTCCCCAAACACATCCAATTCCAAATCCAATTCGCCCACCATTCCTCCAAACACATCCAATCAAAATTTTTAGATAGCCATTTTATTCAGCGTTGTTGATTTCCAGATAGAAATTATGTTTTTGAGGAGGACATTCCCCCACAGCCCTCAGGGGCAAGGGTTGTAAGTTATGCCCTGGGGGCATATAAGGTTTTTATACTACGCATTGTCGTAGAAATTTCAAAAAGGGCTCATTCGATTGGAAATTGAAATGGCTAGTGCCCTTTTTAATAGTCAAAAGTGATTTGAGGGCAACTAGCCCCCCTCTCACACCCACCTTATCCCCAAGTACGTCCAATTAAAATTTTTAAATAGCCATTTTTTCCAACATAGTTGAAATTTTTGGAAATTAGGTCTTTAAGGATGACAACCCATCCCCCCCCACAATCCACAGGGCAAGGGTTGTAAGTTATGCCCTGAGAGCGGGTAAAGTTTTTATAGAAAGCGATGTTGTAAAAACATCAAAAAGGGCTCATTCAATTGAAAATTAAAAGGGCTGATGCCCATTTAATAGTCTAAAGTGATTGAAGGGCAACTAATCCCGCTCTCACGCCCACCATTTCCCCAAACACATCCAATCAAAATTTTGAGACACCCATTTTGATCAACATAGTCGAAAGTTCTGGAAAATAGGTCGTTTAGGATGATAACTCCCTCAGTGCAAGGGTTGTAAGTTATGCCCTGGGGGCATATAAGGTTTATATAGAAAGTTGTTGTAGAAATTTTAAAAGGGCTCATTTGATTGGAAATTCAAATTGCCCTTTTTCATAGTCGAAAGTGAGTGGAGAGTAATTAACCCCCTTCTCACGCCCACCATTTCCCCAAAAACATTCAATCAAAGTTTAGAGATAGCCATTTTGTTCAACGTAGTTGAAAGTTCTGGAAATTATCCATTCAAGGATGACAAACTCCCCAGAGCCCCAAGGGCAAAGATTGTAAGTTATGCCCTGGGGGCATATAAGGTTTTTATAGATAGAGTTGTCTGTAAAACTTCAAAAGGGGCTCATTCAATTGGAAATTGAGAGGGTTAGTGCCCTTTTTAAAAGTCGAAAGTGATTGGAGAGCGACTAACCCCCCTCTCACGCCCACCATTCCTCCAAACACATCCAATCAAAATTTTCAGATAGCCATTTTGTTCAACGTAGTAGAAAGTTCTGGAAATTAGGTTTTTGAGAATGATAACCCCCGCAGCCCTCAGGGCAAGGGTTGTAAGTTATGCCCTGGGGGCACATAAGACTTTTATTGAAAGTGTTATCGTAGAAACTTCAAAAAGGTTCATTTGATTTGAAACTGAAAGGGCTAGTGCCATTTTTAATAGTTGAAAGTGATTGGAGAGTGACTACCGGCCATCTCACGCCCACTATTTCCCCAAACACATCCAATCAAAATTTTGAGATAGCCATTTTGTTTAAGGTAGTTGAAAGTTCTGGAAATTAGGTCTTAGAGGATGGCAACCATCCTAACAGCCCTTAGGGTACGGGTTGTAATTTATGCCCTGAAGGCATATAAAGTGCTTATAGAAAGCGTTGTCGTTTCAAAAAGGGCTCATTCGATTGGAAATCGAAAGGCCTAGTGCTCTTTTTAATAGTCGAAAGTGATTGGAAGGCTTGACATTTTTATAGTAAAGATCGATTTGGGTATAATGTATTATTTTTGTTGTTGTTGTTGTTTAGACCAGGGCACTTCGTATCGAGGGAGTTGTCGTGGGGACTTCGAAAAGGGCTCATTCGATTGAAAATAGAAAGGGCTGATGCCCTTTTTAATAGTCGAAAGTGATTGGAGGGCAACTAACCCCCTTCCCACGCCCACCCTCCCATTGGCCTATTATGTTTAAAAACTAAATGTTGCCTTAACATTAAATCAAAATGCACGGTGTTAATGCTAATTCCCAATAAGGCATCTCAGCAGTATCCCAAGACGACTGAGGGTATTATGTTCAGACTTTCGGGGCTACTTCTGCTCTTAAAATTTAACCAAATCAAAATAGCGTAAGTGTATCCAAGCTATCAAAGAAAGTAAACAGATTTTTTTTTGCGAATGGTATCAAGTTTTCTATTTCAGGTCAACTAGAGGAGGTATGAAACTAAATTAAACACTACTATTTGTGTCCAGATTTTTAAAAGGGTGTATTTTATTAAAAATTGCTGAAAATTTTTCTCCAGCATACAAATAGCAGGCCAAACTATAAAGTCTTAAAAAAAGAAAAGATTAAGAATTTTCTTTTTCCCTGAAAAGACTATGTCTATATAAAACGAACAGAAATTAATTAAAAAAAACTTTTTCCACAAATAAGTTTTTCAAAGAAAAGTAAATAACTCCATTAAACAAAAAATAAAATCAAATAATCTACCAAGCGTGAAACTACCACAAATCAGCATCAATAAATAAATTAAACCCAAAACGAACAGAAATTACAATAAATAATCGAGTCAAACTCAAAACGAGCAGAAATTAACATAAGTTTGGCTCGAATCCCCTATTCCTTCCCAAGGCCAGAACAAAATTTGCACTTTACTGAAAAAAAAAATACAGATGAATGTGCATTGTCAGTTTAATATACATATACTGATATTTAGTAATCAAAATGTTAATATTATTATATTTATTAAAGTTATAAAAGTAAAAACATTTATATTTTTTCCAGTAAAGTGCAAATTTTGTTCTGGCCTTGGGAAGGCATAGAGGTTTTGAGCACAACTTGTGTTAATTTCTGCTCGTTTTGAGTTTGAATCGGTCTTTTATTGTAATTTCTGTTCGTTTTGAGTTTTACTTATTCATTGATACTGATTTGTGGTAGTTTCACGCTTGGTAGATTATTTGATCCTATTTTTGCAAATTTTTTGTTTTTCTTTACTTTTCTTTGAGAAACTTATTTTGTGGAAAAAGTTTTTCTAATTAATATGTTATCAATGGGAAACTTAAATAAGTTAAAGCCGTATAAAATATTGAAATTGGGAAATTGGGATGATATTTAAATTTCGTTGTCCACCGTGGTGAATAAAATCGGAAAGAAAATAGTATGAAAGAATAGAAAATAAAAGAACAATATAGTATGAAAATAAATTCAAAATTGAAATTGTTTTGAAATGATAGTTAATACAAAACATAAAATTAAAAAGCAAAGGAAATATACATATTGCAATCATAAGAAGATGAAATAATTATTCCTATCATGACGTCATTATGAAAAATGATATGACGTCATATGAAGTATTTATGTAGATGCAATGTGTGCCATATTTTAGTTTCAGGATGGTTTTCACAGGTGAAGTGTCAGATAGTGTTCCGGAGAAGCGGATTTGAGGATTTAAAATACAGTGAATAAAGCATGGATTTCAGGTAAGGGAATGTTTTATGTTATTTTCAAAGAAACTTTATTGAGTAGATTGGCACAAATTTTTCCAGGAAACCTGACCGATCCTTAGGGGAAATCTCTTTGTTGGTATATATTAATATCTGGTGATACAGAATTACATTTGGTCAAAATAAAATTCCTTGAATTTATTTTCCAGTTGAATGTAAGGCCTACATTTCTAGGATTCGTATATAAGTTTTTTTTCATTGGTTCCTAAAATTTGTTATTTGGTTCAAATAATAGTGTGCATCATATTCTTAGAAATAACTTTTCAAACTATTTATTCCATTTTGTTTTGTATAACAAATAAATATACCCCTCATAAAGGTCTTTGCATGTGTTGAGAAGGTTTTCGTGCGTTGCATTGAAGTTTTTGGGAGTGAAATAAAAAAAACTGTTCTTGTTTTTAGGATCAATATTTTGTGCTGGAGGCACGAATGCGCATATAATGATTGAAGTCAAAATATTTGGGGATTTACCACGTTTTATTTTTTAGATCTGAAATTTTCTAATTGTGATTCTGGAGTTAATCTTCGTATATCTGTTAGTGGCATTCGGGGACTTAGCTAGGAAATTATGTGGGATTTATCTTCATTATTGGGGTCCAAGATGTGTTTGTTGGTATGAGTTCTTCTGGTATGACTACATTTTCTCTGTTAAAGGTTGAAATTTCTGTAACTTGGGCGTGTTTTCAGTTTTCTAACCTTTTGTAGACCAATAAGCACTTTTTTTTCAAATTTCTAGTTGTAGTTAGATATCTAGAGAAAAGTTGTTTTTTTTCGGGGGGGGGGGGTTAGAATGTGCATGTATTGGCTTTAGTCATTTGTGTTGGATTGAACTCTACGTGTAAAGATAAAGTTTTTGTGTAAGGGTGTTAGGTCTTATGCTAATATTTATTTCATAGTATATTTAATGTATTAATTTTTTCATATTTTAACTTCTTAGGTTTAGTGTTA